>CM068371.1:422257753-422461235 GCA_034769895.1 Magicicada septendecula
TAGTTATCAACCTGCCAACTACAGTAAGTCCGGACTTCAGCCATTAACAGAAGTTACTTCATAAACGATTTATGACTTTGTATATGTTTATGCTAATGTTCCTGAGATGAGTACTAATTAATATTAAGTTAAATGAAAAGTTAACTATCTAAATCAGTTCCGCACTGTTTTGTGGCACATCCAGTGATTAAAGATATTTACATTTCAAAATATCGATATTAGGTACATTAACAGATACACGAAGGGAGCACTACAAAAGGGGAACAAATACTAATACGAAAGACGTGAACAACTGGATCAACACAACGGAGACAACGTCAGAAATGTGGTCTAAAATTTTGTCGATTACCTTGGACTTTACCTAAAATATGTTGACTTTAAAATCTCTGTAAAAAATTAAAATTAATCGATTCCATAATTTTACAGAAAATAACAATATTCACAACACTGTTTAATTACATTGTTACGCAATTACGGAACAGTTTAGGACAGTCGAGAGCGTCGGTCTACACGCTTCTCGACTAGCCCAGCGTGCCTCGTCTGTATCAAGGCCGCCCACTCACGTAACACTAAAGTACCTTACAGAGTGTTCAAGAACACTTGAAATGCATATTAAGCTGGCGTGCAGTAAGGATGGAAAATTATTCTCGCACACCTGTGATACCTATAAAAGCAAGAGCGTCTGGTTTTGTCAGTCAATTACTGTTCATCTATTTCCTTAATTTCCTTACAGCGGATCGAGTGGTGGTTGAAGATTAGTGGAAAGTGTTTATTGTGTTATAATTAGTGTGTAACTCTATTACTTGACATTATTAATGCGTGTCGACAAATTTCACTTGAATTATTGTACTAGTTGATTACAAATTATTAATTGTGATTAATTAAAACTGGTAATTGGTGATTTTATTGATGTCTGTATTTTGTTTTCCACTGTACCATACGACGATCAGTGAGACCGTCGTAATAGTGGGTCAGAAGTGCTCCTTTTGCAGTTCGGGGCCAGTAATTGGGAAGAACCTCTCTTGTAATAGCATCAATACCGGGGACACAACACCGATACGCCAACCTCCTCGAAGGCCTCCATTAGCTAAGCAAGAGGAAATGTCTCGGTTAGTACAGGACATGTTGACAGAAGGAATAATCGAGCCTTTGTCAAGTGCTTGGTCTTCTCCGATTGTACTGGTAGCGAAGAAGGACGGTCAATTACGTTTCTGCGTAGACTAACAGAGGTCGAACGGTGTAACAAAGAAAGATTGCTATCCACTACCTCGCGTTGACGATATGCAATTGCCACACTATCAGGAGCTCAGTGGTTTTACACATTGGACCTGAAGAGTGGCTATTGGCAAGTGGGTCTTCACCAAGAAGGCAAGGAAAAGACAGATTTCTCGACCCCAAGTAACCAGTTCCAATTTAAAGTCATCCCATTTGGACTATATAATGCACCAGCAACGTTTGAAAGACTGATGAATCTGGTCCTCCGAGGCCTGACATGGAAAACTTGCCCTGTTTATTTAGACGATTTCATAGTCATCGGCAAGACTTTCGAAGACCATTTGGAAAACCTTAAGGAGTCTAACTAGAATTCACGGTGTCCAACTGAAGCTGAGCCCGAATAAGTGTTCTCTATTCCAGAAGGAAGTACAGTATCTGGGCCAACTGGTCTCGGCAGCGGGTGTTAGTATGGATCCCAATAAAGTAGACACCGTAAGAGACTGGCCAGTTCCAAAGAGTAAACACGAAGTTCGGAGTTTCCTAGGGTTTTGCTCATATTACAGACGTTTTGTGGAAGGCTTCGCTACTATTGCTAAACCACTACACGAGCTAACGGAAAATAAACGAAACTTCCAGTTGTCGAGTTAGCGTGATCAAGCATTCAGGACTTTGGAAACTGCATTATGTTTGCAGCCAATTCTTGCCTTCCCAGCTTCCCAAGGGAAGTATATCGTTTCACATGTGCAAGCAATATTGTCGGCCTAGGAGCAGTTTTGTCTCAAGTGAAAAATTTTGAAGAATGAGTAATAGCGTATTATAGGAAGAGGCTTTCCAAATCAGAGAGAAATTATTGCGTTACAAGGAGAGAGTTGCTGGCAATCGTCCGCGCTATGATTTATCTAATATCCAATTAATTAATGTTATCTATGTTTTAATAATGTGCCCAAAATGTAAACAGAATATAATAAACGTTTTGACTTTGAAAGATAAATAAATTAAGATAAAGATATAAATAAAGATATTCGTTAAGAGCTCACAAAGAAATAGATATAGATAATGTAACAGTCCAGTTATCGTGGGAGGCCCACATGTAAACCACAGTAACTTAGGTAAATTACTTAACAGAGCACATTAGATGCCACTGATTTGAAATGCTCATGCTGAATGTCTTGGAACAGTGTTTCCAAAACTTCAATAACATAGACCTGAGGTTAAAGGTTCTTAAGGCTCATGCATAAGAAGTCTTTGTTTACACTAAGACATGTACCTACATCACTTACTATTTAATTTTAGAGGGGTGTGTTTTTTAGTGTAATGACTCTATAATAAAAGAAATAATTTGATGTCAAATAAATCTTTTACTAACGGAAGTAAACACATTTTAATAACATGTAGTGAAAAATAGTGTTATAACAAATATGAAACTAATTCATAGTTCATCGTAAATGTTTCTGTACAAACATGACACAAGACATGAATAATAATAACAATAATATTAATAATAATAATAGCTCCTTTTTGTACCACAGGATTAGTTTAGGAGTTAGGCAGGAAAGGCTGGCTTCCGGCGTACGTGGACGATAATGTGGCCAGCATTACGCTTCTGCCGCTAATTATGTTATCCCAGATGTTCTGTTCAACAGGTTAAGTCGACCTGGAAGCTGAAAAACACACTTGATTTTATGGTGCGCCCGAAAATCGAACCTGGGACCTCAAGACTAGTAGACCTCGGATGCCATACGACTGTTCTACTAAGCCCCTCTGAGTACATCCCAACAATAAGTATATCTTCCTGCATTCATTGTTACGTCCTAAGTTACTTTAATTCGACATTATAGTTAAACCAAAACCAAAATAAAGTTTTCCAACTGACAAATAGTAAATATTAATAATCATTCAATTCAAGCGTTCACTGCCGTTATTCTTTTTGTGTATATATTTTTAATATTTGACATTGGGGATGTGGTTACTCGCACAGTTTTGTGAATCTACATATTCGCGATCCACAGTAGTATGGTCAGGCAACAACGTCCCACTATTCGTGTCAATATTAAACCAAGAGTAACAACAGTATTGAAAGTAGGCCTAGTATATTTTTGTTTGCCAGCTGTGGCGCAGTAAGTCCGGTCCATTAACTGGCAGTTTGGTATGCGCGAAACCGTCGGCCAATTGCTAATTAAATGTCTGATTAAAGCCTGATTGTGTCAATTATTGTAAAGTGCGTACAACAAGTGGTAATAAAATTGACGACGTAAATCGGCGAAATCGTGTTAGCTGAGTACGTGTCTTCTCTCGCGTCGCCAAACAGCAGACATTACCGCGACCTCTTGTGGACATCGAATAGTCTAATACCCAACAGATGGTCTAATAAACTTAACAGCGAATATTGGGATCTCCTTGACGAAGAACGTCGGAAATTGAATTCTATAGTTACTTTTTTCATTCTGTTACGCGTTTACTCAAATAATAGACCATGTAGGCCTATTCTGCTTTTACGTGTGGCTATCAACTAAACAGTCGTAGGTTTGTCAACTAAGCCGCACACTAACACAATACTCCGTTGGAACTAAGTGATCAATGGACAACCTATAAAACAGGTGTCACATTTCCGATGTGGTTGGATTAGTTACGAAATCGAGAGTGATTCACTGGTCAATGGTGCAATCCTCCCAGAACTTCTCATTATCCCCCTCAAGTTTCACCTTCAACTTAAGGCTCAAATATAATTCATAACAACTGTTGTAAGTCACCAAAAGACCTAACATACTAGCCTACATTTACTACATTTAGTTTTCGTTCATTGAATAACTACGTTATATTTTTAATCGAAATCAATAAACTATAATTATAATATTATGTAGGCTTAAACATTTTTTTACACATAGCACTCATGTTTTAGGTACGCCGAAAAATTAGTGTTCTGTATCAGGAAAGTGTGTACATACGATTATTAATAGCCTACTCGGAGACGTCGTGGACAACACATTCGATTCCCGGATGCGCAAAAAAAAAAAATTAAGCACAGTTTTTCAGCCACCGGATCGACTCAACCTGTGGAAATGAGTACCTGGTATAACATCCTAGGGTAATAATGCGCGGATGAAGCGTAGTGCTGGCCACAATGTTGAACTGTTCACGGTACATAAGGCAGCCTATCCAACTTAGCTTCTAGACTGCTTAGACGGTAAAAAAGGAGCCATTATTATTATACGATGTCTCCATATGCGATGTTGTTATTATTAAACAACTGATGTTTGAGCGGTTTTGGCGTTCTGAAAACACATCGACACAGCGAGCATAAAAGAAATTATTTTTAAGTACAAGGGCAAACTAATCACTGACGACCCTAGCACTACTAACAGGCGATAACGGGATATCGTTGTCCAGACTGCCAGTCAGACGTCACAAAACAAAATTTACCGGTGTTTTTGCGAAAGGATAGCTCCAGCTATTGCCGCAGAAAGTTTAATAGCAAGTTGGTGACCTGGCTTACAGTCTGTCCAGCGGGAATGTAAATTTGAATTAGGCTTAAAGCTGGACTGTGTATACAGATTAAGGTTTTTAAACACAATTTTATTCATTCTAAGCTTTTGTTCCACCCCTGAGTGGCATCACCATAAACTCTATAAGTACCAACTGACGTGTGGCACCATGCACAGAACATAACACAATAAGACAAGATAGAAACAAAACTGAAATTTTACTAAGTAATAGTGACTCCAATACTAATATACGGGACCGAGTTATGGAAATTAACGCAGGCGACTGAAATGAAATTCTTGGTAAAAGTAAAACGTTGTAGCCTAAGTGACTGAATAAGTAACGTGCATATAAAGGCCGCGTTGGGGATATACGAGTATAATATGAATGAAACGAATAGACAGAGAAGTAACATACCGGAAACAACATATCGGAAGGACGAGAGAAACAATTCAGTACAGCAAATAAAAAGTATAAACCTCGAGGTGAAAGAGATAAAGGTAAGTTACCTGCAGAAGAAGACGGGAGCACCGAAATGGATTAAGGTATAATTTCGTCTTTGAGGTGCGGATAATAACGAAATCAAGTTGAAAATAAGTAGCCAATTATTCTGAGAGAGGTATAAGTATCTTCTTTTGAGAGACTACGTCAAAAAAGTATATACTGTTACGACATTACCGAACAGTTTACGTCTTTGTCGAATGTTCCAGTGGAATCCGGCTGTAATGTGTGTGCGTACGTGATTCTCAACGCGTTAGCTAGACTGTGTCAGAAGCCGCGCGCACTGTGTCAAGGCCGCAATGCATTACGCTCTAATGTTTTCCTTTATTGTTAATGCGTAGAATGGAATATTCTGGTATTTCGGCGGGGTATAAATACAAGTACTGAGCAACGTTCAGTTTCAGTTTGAGTTGCGATTTATTGGAATGCGGTTCGTAGTATTTTAGTCAGTTATTGTCGGGCGCGTACACCGTGCGTTTGAGTGGCGATTTACACAGTGCGGTTCGATGTATTGTGGCGAAGTGTTATGTGCTTTACAATCGTGTGGGAAATTGTAATACAATTGTGTTTTATGTTAGTTGACATTTTATTGCGTGTGAATACTTTTTATTTGATTTGTTGTAAGAGACTATCTTGTTGATTACAAACTGTTTAATGTTTAATTGTGATAATTAAAGCTGGTGATTAGTGACTTAATTGGTGTCTTGTATTTTGTTTTCCACTGTACTATACGACGATCAGTAGACCGTGGTAACAATATATATATGAGCACCTTATGACATACGACTGTTTGTAAACGCATTCTTCGTTCCTTTTTTAGAAGTTCCTACTGGAAAGAGAAATTTTTGTATCCTTCTTTGACACCTGCTAAAACTCGTGAACAGGCTTCTTAAAAAAAAAAGATAGTAGTGTCCGTCTGTAAACTTCATATTCCCAAGCGGTATGTTCATGGTTTATAATTTGGCGCATAGTTAATGGGTTTGTTAGCAAGACATTACGTTTGTGTATTAGCAAGGCTCTCTACCCAACCAGCCCCTGATGCATTCTTCTTCTTCTTCTCTTCAAGGATTAGGTTATATAAACCTGTTCCGGTACCCATCTCATCCTCAGACGACCCACGTCTCTTCTTCCAATGGCTTTATACTTCAGTGCCGCTTTCGGCAATCGACCCTCTGTCATCCTTTGCAGACGTTCCCACCATTGCCTTCTGTAAGTTGAAATAATTTCATTTATGTCCTCAGTTTCGAGTCCTGCTCTGATATCCTTATTCCTTATTCTATCTTGTAATGCATAATTTAAGGTACTTCGAAGAAACTTTCAGCATTTCAGCACTCTGAATTTTGCCGCATTCCATTTTGTCATGATCCACGCCTCACGCGCATATGTCAATGTGGGTATTGCAATTGTCTAATAAAATTTAATCCTTGTGCTGTGTCTTGTTTTATTTCTAAGATTTCTGTGAATCCTACAACAAATATTCCTAAATTTATTTGTCTTCTCTTTTATAACATATTCAGATTCATAGCTTACAGCGCATCCGAGACATTTAAAACAGCTCACTTGATGGATTCATTATTTGGATAATTAAAATTTTACGTGCTCACCGTGCCCTCGTTTTTTTTAATTTCTGATCTTTATCGATTACATAACCTCAAGAAGTACTTTTAAACTATATAAAACTTAAAACCTAAAGATATGAGTAATTAAATCTTTTATTGTTAGATGAAATAACTGTGACACTACGCAGAAGACTTACACATCCAAATCGCTATCCTGTCAGACCAAATTTAGACATTACTGTACTGTAGTCAAACCGAAACGCTTCTATGCGGCAGATACACTACTATTAAAAGACTCTCACAAACAGAAGAGAAAGAAAGAAAATTTTTAAGGAAACCTTTAGGATCTAAAAAAGTATTAACAATGCGTTTCCATTTCTTATTTTGACTCCAATCCGAGAACTATATGACAATTTTGAGGTCTTGACAAAGAAAAGAAAAGACTAATGGCTTTCTATGGACACTTACAAGGATGAAGCCCGAAAGGATAGTAAACAAAAGCCTCACCTTCCTGATAATGGAAAGACAAAATACCGTGAGTGAAATAAGTTAATAAGGAATCAGGGAAGAAGACGTACGCAACAGAGTATTGTTCAGAAGGAAAATTGCGAAGCTGAAGTATCCTTCTGAAGAGAAACCAAGGAAAATGAAAAGGATCTAATCGGAAGAAAACGAGCAACAGCGAGCCAAAGAATGAAGAAATACTGAGGAAGGAATAATGGCGAATTCCTGGAAGTGAAGCAAGTTGTGGAATAGCAGTCCATAGGTTGCTGAAACGAAAAGAATGGAAAGAAGATAAGATAAAGCTATGATTTGTCTGTGAGTGGCTCCAAGATCCAAAATTGCTTTGTATGTGTCAGAACTGTGTTTGTATGTGCCAACAAGATTTATTTTATTCTTGTTTGAATATATACTATTCAGTGAGAATGGTTACACAGTTTCATCAGCAGGAAACTAACGAAGGTTACCCACCTCGATGATGCGGAATTGTAAGATAAAGGCAACTGGAGAAAACGATACTAGACAGGAATCACGAGTGGCCTTGACGTATCCACTAACGTAGTTTTCCTGGTGATAGCACGTCACGTTTGCGAGCGTGAGCACAACGGTTTATTGCAATGATCACTTGTCCACAAGATGCGGAAACCTGAGAAAGTTTGTGATTACGAGTTGAGATGAATACGCGCGAAAACAAACGAACGATCCAAAAAGCTAGGATTTATTTGAACCTCGTCCACTGGTAGCTGCCAGCCCGTCCGTTTCCGTGGGCGCAGTTGCGAACTGCGAACTCATCCAATTGGTTATGGATTTTCCTTGCGTTGTGAATAGTTTACATGGAAGTGAAAAGTTGATCCTTCTTGTCCAAGAGAGACTGTGGTACAAGCTGTCCAATCAGTCAAAAGCGGAATGTACAAATAAAGAGGCGTCAAAAGATATGAATGAGTCTTATACTTTTATTTATTTTTTTATTACTTTTATAACTCTTGCCTTTTAATTACAGCCAATCATTCCCTTGGAAGTCACTGTATTTCTCCATCTGATCGCTAATTAATTCCATTGTATATTAGAATGTTTCGCGGTTTATGATGAGAAAATCCGGTAAACTGCTTTTTTTTAACAAAATTTCATTTTCCTATTTTTCCGTCTTTTCTTGAGCCTGATACTAATAAACTCGTTTTCAAAGGACATACGTCTCAAACATCTTTCGCGAATGGCATGGCTGGAGTTACAGAATTCGGTTGAATACTGTGATAGTAGACACGGAGGGTTCGCATGATTTCGGACGAACGAACTGCCTTCGCACGAGCTTTCGCTGGAAGAGAAACCTCACTGTACCGGTATCTCTATTTTTAAACTTTTGAAATTAAAATATATACGATTATTGCTTATAATAGATGACGTAAATTTCTTGTGTACAATTTACAAATAATTACCATATAAGCGAATAAGAATTTGTAATTCGTTTTTGTGAAAATAAAATATATAATAATATACTCTTTGTGAAGGAGATAGATTTTTACCGATTTTTACCGAATGATAGTCACTATAAATTGCCCCGAATAATAAACAGTTCTGAATTTCCCGGTCACGGTTATAAACAGTCTTTTGAAATTTGCCGCCCTCGATTTGCCGTCCTAGGACGTGACGCCTTGTGCAATTGCACATGCGCATCAACATCCAGGTTGAAGATGAGTGCTGTCACGACTGTCACGTTGATCGTGTTTGATTGCGGGGGGGGCACATGTGCGCGCTTGCCCACATAAATACAAACAAATAAAACAAAGGGCATGATAAGATACTTTAATTTTTTTGATTTTGCTATATAAACAGTAGAGAAAATATGGCAGAGTAAAATTGATAATGAATAATGTGCACTATAGTATAGAAAAGGATTGACAGAATCTACTTTGTATTATGGCTATAATCATGACCTTGTAATAAATTAAATAGAACAGCTTTGGCCAAGGTATATTGTAATATATTTCCTCTGTCAAACTGACAATCATCTGAACATTAACAGATACAACTGGCATTATAATGTGTAGGCACTGAAAGTCATGTAGGACACGGTAATGACTGTGTAGGCTACACCTGTAAACATTTTTTGTTTTCAATTCAAGGATTATTATCAAGAAAAAGTAAATTTGATTTGTAATTACATCTGCATAATATAGTCTCTACAAAGTTTTCCCTGTGATAAATTTATGACAATTATAAATTATTCAACCTTGAATGAAACAAAGCTTGAATCTTTACTAAATATAATTGTTTCACTACGACTCGGAACACAAAACTTTTTATGGGTAAAAACGTAAAAGTTTTACCTTATAACCTGAAGCGGTTTTCACTTTTAAAAAGCTTCTTCAGAGGTTGCCGCTGGTAGCACTGTCCGTCTTGTTGTTGGCGACAGAATCGATTTTCGAAAGATCGATGTTGTGTGTGTGGGGTGTGATATGTTCGAATAATGCCTGTGATTTGAATTGTGTATGTTCGTTTAGGATGTCGTTACAGAATCGATTTTCGAAAGATCGATGTTGTGTGTGTGGGGTGTGATATGTTCGAATAATGCCTGTGATTTGAATTGTGTATGTTCGTTTAGGATGTCGTTTTTATTTGTTTTCGTGTGTTTGTATATTTCCAATTGTTGTAGAGTGTAGTTTTCGGCCTTTTGTGTGTACGTGTAGAATGTTCATGTTATTGTCGATGTTTATGTATGTGTGGTTTGCTTCAATGAGATGGTTTGCAAAGGTGGATTCTGTAGTGGAGTGGAGTGCCTTTGTGTGTTCAATGTATCTTTGTTTGAAGCTACGTCCTGTCTGGCCTATGTAGAATTTGTTGCAATCTGAGCAATTTAGTTTGTAAACACCAGGTAGATCGAATTTGTTTTGTGCTTTGTGTGTGTGTTTTGATAATGTGTGTTCTGTTTTGTTAGTAGTTTTGTAAGCGATTATGTATCCTCCTTTTTTGAATTTGTGGGCTACTTTTTCAGTTTGTTTGTTGACGTATGTCAGTGTTATGAATTTGTTGTTTTCTGTCTTTGTCTGTTGTTTGTTTTGTGTTCGCTTACAGTAAGAAAGGAAACTGATAAACTAGTCAGTCACTATGGTACAAAATGGAAAATGGGAGTTGTGTTTCTTCATTTCATTACATACTGTGTCTGCCTGTTTAGTTTATTAACGAGTTCTAGTGAGTCAATTGAACTACCCTACCCAATACCTTCAACCTTGCACTAAGTGAAAAACTATCTATCCCTCGCCTCTAAGACTGTGATTGTGGAGGTTAGGACATTTTTTAACTCAGTGGCCATAAATATTTTTATTTAAAATATCCAGGATCACATTTATTTTATTTAAAGTAGGTATCTGCTGCCCTAACCTTGAATCAAACTACTTAATGATAGTAACTCTAAAGAAAAGTTACTGATCCTTCAAATTAGGGGCTGTATAGCAGTAGGGGATTTATAGTAATCTGTTACTATAAATTTTGAGAAATTTCACAGCTTCAAAGGCAATTTCTGGATAGAATAGCTGTGGTTATTATAAGAGACACATGAGTACTGAAAGACTGTGATATATCGTCAGATAATTTTGTTGTTGTTGTTGTTGTTAAGATCTAAAATGTATGTAAAATGAAGAGATTTATATTTGATGATTTGTGGCTTCTGCTAATAGGTTGAAGAGGTTTTAATTTAGTATTTTCAAATGAGCTAGCTCATTTGCATTATTTCAAATGCTGTAAGGAGAGTGGAGGAAAACAAAATGCCATTCATGGTTATGATTTGTAAAAGAAAATTCACTGACTTAAGATGCAATACATTTTTGATAAGTACATATATAAAGTGAATACCAGAGTCTGGGTAAAAAGAAAAAAGGAAACTAGACAAAAAATTTGGAAATTGTTAGGAGATGAAGACAAATGAGAACTAAAGATATTGTTCCAGAAACAAGCCAGTACCGTATGCTTTAATACATGTTGAAGTCATGTTATATCAGTTGTAGTACATTTAATGTAGGCCTACCACCATTTTGTATGGTAGGAGAGAGGTTTATCAAACCACAGTGTTATAGAATCTACCCAGTAACCATCCACTTTAACCAGAAGTTTTGAAAATAACGTATCTATCCACAATCTATCAGCAGTCAAGATATTTTTCATTTTATATTAAATGTAAGTAAAGGTAATAAATTAAATGAAAAAAATAAAATTTTTAAAGATTTTATTTACAAATTGAAGCAACAGAGCTTAAAATATGCATTAATTTATATCACAAAGTAAAGAAGGTTTAGTCAATACTAAAACATTGATTTTATATACACATGCGTACTTACTTTATATACACAGATTACTTTGGTATTACTTGTACATAAACTAATCTATAAATGAAAATAAAACAAAAGACAGTATAGATCAATTCTGACCACTATAACTGAAATTCACAGTTAATCAAAATTATTGTTTACCATCTATAAAATGTAATGTTGGGATTTATCAGTAAATTTATCAATACAGATATGAAACCTTTTACATTTATATTTTGTCTCAATGTTACCTTGTTTTGAAATGTTCATAGAAACAGAGTTTGAATAGTGTTTTTTTTGTGAATTTACTTGTGTGTCATAAACATTTGCAATAGTCTACTAAAGAATGGACCTGTTTGTCCTATTGGCTGCAATTTTTCAAATATGATTTCAAGTTCATGTTGTTCCATCACTTTCTCTGGTCTAATCTGTAGAGACTTGTGGTATTTGAGGGTTATCCTCCTTATACAAAATATATACATGCCATACCTACAATGCCTCAAACATTATCCAAAGAAGGAGTTGAAGAATCAACAGTATATAATGACTAAACAATTTAAGACAGGATGCTTTAGAAGTTGGATACAAGGAAGTAAATCAAAGCATTATATATGAAATTAAAAGACAATATTATTTGAAAGTACAAAGAAGTCAAATGATGTGTGTAAACGAACTAAGTATTTATTATCATCGTTACAAATGACATATTTTGTTAAGTAACATGAATATCTAGTTCAATTTTAAAACAGACACATGAGTGGAGATTCCATATAGAGCTAGACTTCCAGTAGAAGTTATGAAAATTTTAATAAAATAAGGAACTTAGTAGTTAAGTGGATGTGGCACCTGATTACTAGCTTAAAGGTCTTTGGTTCAATTCCTAAACATAACCGTAAAATTAATGCATGTTTTTCAGCACCCAGGTCAACTTAGGTGGCAGTTACATTGGATCAGAATTTGTGGTCATGCGAATTCGTGAGAACTCGCGAGTAACATTCATAGAAATCGTAAGAGTAGCGTGGAAACACTTTCTTTCCGAAATCGTACGAGTGTTGTAAATCACTGGCGACTGACAATGGTTTCTTGCTATGAAATGACCTACAACTTCCAGAGACGGCAAATTTCATAAAAAAACTGATGAAAAACAAATTATTTTGGTCGCATACGACTTGACATACGAATTCACGAGTATTCGTATGCAGAGGTCAGAAGCAAACTAACCACGTCTATGAACATCAATGGGTTTGTTCACTTCTGATGAATTCTCACGAACTTTCATGATTTCGTGCAACCACATTTTCTTATGAATTCTGATTCAATGTACCCGCCGCCCTAGCCTGTGGAAATTAGTATGTGGGATAACATCCTGGGGTAACAGTTTGCAGCTGAAGTGTTATGTTAGCAACACTATCTTTCCTTGTATGCCAACTGGCTCATATAGGCAATTACTGCACCTAGCTCCTAGATTACTGACAGTAAAAAGGATCTGTTATAATAAACAATTATAATAAATAGTTGTTATAATAAACTAATAGTCTTATATAATAAACCATATGGCTTTCCTTATGTACAGTATAGGTTTTGCATTAACTTATACAACACCCACATTTCATCAATCATATTATCACCTATAAAATAGTTAAGATAAGATCCAGTAATAAAAGTACTAATTGAAAAACCAGTAATAAAAGTTGCAGTGCATAAATTATTCACATATGAAGTTAATAATTTGTTACCATTGACAGACAAAATAAAGACTATTCTATTTGATAATAAAAAATATTTAATAAAAGAACATTAATTTACAATAAAATTAACAATGTACATGTCTGATAAGTTTTAAAGCAAAAATGATCAAAAAACTGTTTCAGGTAGACAGGAAGAGGATGGCACCATATTATGAATATAAAATGCTTCTTAACTTAGTTTTTAACAAACATTTGATCAATGTATGTAGACATTCATCATGGCTTCTTTACTACCAAGTGAATGTTCTTGAGAGGTCTGCTGATTTATCATTAGCTCTACATATAGAGCCTACCTACTTTAAAAAATCTGTTACATTATGTTTTCAATAGTAGCAATAAATGTGTCTTAAACCTTCACTATATTGTGATTACAAATTATAAAAGAGTTACCTTGTGTTGTTTAGCAACTTAACATTACTTAGATTAATTTAGCTGTAAATAGGTTATGTTAGGTTAGGTTTCATTTAGTTTAACAATTTCAATCCAAAACACAATGGTAGACAAGATGAACAAGATATTACCTTAATCTGTTCCCCAGAATGTAAAGGAATAAAACTTAAGAGCTTTTCAAAGCTCTTTTAATGTTATCAATATCTATGTAATTTAAGTATAACTTTCATTCTGTGTAAGGTAAAATAAACTGATTAATTGTAGACTTAATGAAAACTGGCTAATAAAGTGTATTTTTCACTGGAAAAAGCTCGTAAATTGTATTTTGTTTTAAATGAAAAATTTATAAACCGATTTGCCATAGTTTAATTTTAAACAAAAATTAATAAAATGTTAAATAGTATGTATCATCATCTATACCACTATTTTCAACTAAAGAACACTTATTAAAAAAACATTATGAAGTTTTCCCTTCACCTGAGGTAGTGTTTGCTTATTGTAAGCTTCATCTGAGGTGGCCAATTATCATTTCCTTCAGAGGCGGCTCACTCATAAGGGCACATGGTCACGTGCCCCACCAAAAAAACACGAAATAAATAAATAAATATTGTAGAAACGTCCTCGTTTCAAATGAATGATAGTTTGTAACAGTGCGAAGTCTGGAGAAATGTGGCAACGCGAAAACAAATGTGGCAACATAGCGACGGTCACAGCGACCGTTGTGACCCAGGTCGCACTACTCCCTTCCACTTCTCAACTCTCTTGTGGTGGGAGAGCGTAATGCTAAAATCCCATAGCATTCGGTCACCCAGACTATGTGACCATTGACCAAACATTTACAGTCTTCAGGTAGTAAACTCTGAATCCTGTAGGTGCGCCACATTACTGCAACTAACGGATATGAATCGGAGCTATTTAGTAGACTATTACATTTTACCGCCATCTGAGCTGTTCTATAATACTAATAATTACTGTTACTTTCTTAGTGTATGTTGTTCGAAATAATGTTATTATAGTGTTTCTATCGTGAATATGATTATAATAATTTTTGCGATTTTATATAATTTTAAATTATATTCTCATTGAAGGAAATATTAAAATAGAACGTGTACCTAGAGCGGTTATGTTATGTGCTACACGATAGTTGTGGTGGCAGTGCTTATAGTAATTGTATAAATTGTAGTGTTACAAGTTTACAAGTGGTTTTCAGTAATCAGTGTTACGCACGCGTGTAAATAACGGTGTTGAAAATATTCAAGTGTCAGTATTTTGTGTGCTTGTGTAAATCTCTGAGACAAAATGAATGATGTCAAGTATTTACAGAGTAAAACTTTGTGCTATGAAGATAGGTTAATAGCAAAACAATTGGGTCCACCAAGACCGCAGTTGTCTATCAACCAAGTGTTTAAGGACAAAAACAGAACCTATAATAGAACTTTCAATACCACAGTGTACGAAAAATGGGAATGGATGTGCGGATGCCCCACAATCAATGCTTTATTTTGCTTTGCTTGTCTTCTGTTTGGCGGTGAAGACACGTGGACTAAGTCGGGCGTTAAAGATCTGAAACATTTACCAGAAAAGAGTAAGAAGCATTCGCTGTCTAAATGTCATTTAGACAATGAAATGAGTTTAGCCGTGCTAGGTATTGTAAATATTAGATTGCAACTCGATGATGGTTACAGAATTTCTGTTCGTAAACATAACGAACTTGTAGACAAGAACAGATACATCTTGCCTCGAATAATTGATGCGATTAAATTTTGTGGGGAATTTGAATTAGCTTTACGTGGCCACGATGAAACGGAAGAAGCAGACAACAACCCAGGGATTTTTAAAGGACTAATCAATTATACTGCAGCACTTGACAGTGTTTTGAAAGATCATTTAGAAAATTCAACAGTGTTTAAAGGAACCTCGAAAACAATTCAGAACGAACTTTTAGATGCCATTTTGTCAGTGTGTCGAAAAAAAAATATTGTGACTGAAATTTCTACGATAGACTTCATATCACTTCAGGCTGATGAAACAACTGACAGTTCGTGCAAAACACAGATGGCACTGATTTTGAGATATCTCATTGAAGGGAGAATAATTGAAAGGTTTTGGGGGTTTTTTAAAGTCCCTTTTGATAAAAGTGCTCGAAGTTTAGCCTCGACAATTTTAGGACAGTTGGAAGAAATAGGAATATACAAGTCCCCGGAAAAACTAATTTGTCAGACTTACGATGGTGCATCTGTCATGAGTGGTCAGAAAGGAGGGGTCCAGTGTTTGGTTAAAGAGAAGTATCCAAATGCAAATTTTATTCATTGTTATGCCCATCAAGGGAATCTGATTCTTCAAAACTCAACATCGTCTGCCTCCCAGAGTAGAATATTTTTTCAAGACCTGCAAGGAATAGGAACATATTTTTCAAGATCTCCAAAGAGGATGGATTATTTAGTAGAAATTGTAAAAAAAAAAATTGGGTCTGTGCCTCCTACAAGATGGTACTTTCAACACAGGGCTGTTAATACTGTGTTTGAACATAAAGATAATCTAATAAAATGTTTTGAACACATTAGGGACAAAGAGATTTCTGACAAAAGTGCTTCTAGCCAGGCTGCAGGATTTGTACGAACTTTAAGGGATCCTCAGTTCATTTTCTGGTTGACTTTTTTCCACAAAATTATGCCTCATGTGGCGATTTTCTTTGATTGCATTCAACAAAGAAACATTGATGCAATAAAAATGAGAACATTTGTTAAACATTTTGTGTGTGCAGTGGTTAATATTCGTAAGACCTATGAAGACAGTGAAGTGTCTGTAAGTGAGCCTGTGACTAAGAGACAGTGTGTTGAACAATTAAGTAATAGGAGCAACCGTGTGGCCGCTTTGGAAGTATGTGATATGATTGTGAACAATATTAATGAAAGATTTCAATTTTCAGATCATTTATGTGTTTCCAAATTGTTTTTAGTTGAAAAGTTCCCACAGTACTGTGTTGAGTTTCCGGAAAATGATTTTCAGACTACAATTAAATTTTATCCAACAATAAATGGTCTGAAACTGAGAACCGAACTAGAAGTGTTATACAGTCGTGAAGATTTACGTATTGCTTCTGGTGCAACACCCTTATTACAGTTTTCCTTGATAATAACATGTTTCGTACCTTCTCAGAGTGTGTGACTATTTTAAAGATAATTGTTACCATACCGATGACAACTGTTGAAAGTGAAAGGTGCTTTTCTACATTGAAAAGAATAAAAACATTTTTAAGAAATTCCATGGGCACTGATAGACTGAATGCATTGGCTATGCTATCCATAGAAAAAAAAATGATTCATGGAATTCAAGATTTCAACAAACAAGTGATAGAGGAATTCGCTACATCTAAAAACAGGAGAATGGAATTGTTATACAAAAAGTGAAATACCAGGTAAGACCTTCTATATTTTTTTACCTAAGTACTAATTACCGCGAATGGTGGCCCACCTTAGATCCTCCCCACTGTGTGCCCCTCCCATTTCATTACTCACGAGCCGCCACTGATTTCCTTATCCTATAAATAAAATTATTTGCTTTTGGGGGGCTTGAAGTGGAATTTCATCAGACCCGTGGAAATTCATCAACTCATCATAGATATGAATACCAATACAAATAATCAAAAAATGTTTATGAACATGTATCAATGACGAAATCATGTTTATGACATGCCTTTTCTTTTGCTTCTTCAAATCTAGGATCAGATTTTTTATATAAATATGTTCACACACTAAATGTTGAATGAATTATCAAGTTGAATATAAAGTGCAATGATTTAAGTACAATATTTTTGCTTCCCAGCATTTTTTCAAAATTTCCCTTAAATATTATGGCACCACTGAATACTAATAGTATCATTTTATATTGTTTTAATGAATCGACTAATGTAATTGTAGTGTATTAATTTACATCATCACAGTACTACGAGTATTAATTGTATTCAATTTCCACTTTACATGTTACAAAATGTTTTTATTTAATCTTGTTGTAACCTTAAAATTTTCTTGGGGCAGGGACAGCACACTGTTTGCAAAACACAGAGAATGTATACACAGAGGGTAGTTGTAAATAAATATAATAAACAGTTCAGCAATGTGCAACATTAACAGTTTTATTGTGACTGATGATCCAGTAACCTAACAGAACTACATCCTTTATTCTTTTCAATAAGAAAGTAAGAAAGATAGTGAATACTTACTGTTTATGTGAAACTCATGTTAACTGCTGTTATTGTTTAAAGAAATTATCAGTTAAAACAAAATCTATACAAGTCCTTTGATATTTTATGGAATGTGAACTAAGTGTGTTACTATCAGATGACACTGCTCTGTCCTACCTTGCATGATGGGGCTAGGATTCATGAAAGCTAGGAGACAGACTCTGACATGTAAAGTACATAGGCTGTAGATTAAGCAACAGATGAAAGAGAACACGAATCTAAAAAAAACCAAGAAAGAAAAGACAGACTTGAAAGCACTTTTTCATTCACTTGATGGGATTGTGATATGCTAATAACCCATTACCATATAACTGTAATATGTAAATATGTTCAATATGTCTAATTTACTTCATGAAGTAATGGAAAAAGGTGTCAGTCGTAAGTAACACCAAGATAAGGATTTCTTTTTAAATGTAGTTTATTGGTCACTAATTACATATAATTACTGGTGGACACTAATTATATGTCCACCAAGAACTACAATTAAAACTCTCTTACTTCAATATAAAAATGTTTTTACCTAAATATTTAATCCAGTACCCTATCAGGTTAAAGATTATCAGATGGGAAAATCATTGGATAGTTGTCACGCTTTAATTATTGGCTGTAATATCAGTTATAATCTGAATTGATATGTTGAAAACAAAGTTCAGGAATTTCATCTGTGTTAAAATAACAGTCAGGATACAAAACTAAAGCTATATAAAATTATAGCTATGCCTGTAATATATAAGTACTAATCTTCACTTCTATCTATATAGAAGTGAATCTAGACAATATACAGGAAAGATGGCAGTAAATTACAAGCAGTGGAAATATTGTTTTTTAGAAGAGTGGAGGTGTATAAAAAAAGAGACTTGATTCAAAATTATGATGTTAAAAATGAACTGAAAGTAAGTGCAATGAATGAGAATGTATTAAAATTGAGAAAATCTTAAGTAACATGAATATAGGATGGAAGATTTGAGAATTTTAAAAAATAGTTCACAAGTACCCTCCAACAGAATGTAGGCATGCCAAGGAAACATGCTGGTTATAAGATCACTTGCAAAATCAGAACAAATTCTGATCTAAAAAGATCTGTCTAATCTCTGAACTGCAGAAGAAGAATGAAAATATTTACTTCAGAAAAATTAATCTTTAATGTGCTGTGCTTGAATCAAAAATAGGTGATCCTCTATGTTTACCTGAGGCATATCTATTTACAGATTCTCTCATAGGTATGTGATTGCCCTGGCTCTACAGTTAAACACCAGCTCTGAATGGTTGGAATATTAATTTGCATCTGAAGTAGTAGAAAGATATTAGTACTAGGCAGGGATAGCGATTACTGGTTTGCTGCAAACTTACAGAAAGAAGGAGATCATTTACAAGCCAGATTATATTTTTTCATGGAACATGAATCGAGTCAGTTTACTACCCAGAACTACTCCCACTCTCACTCAAAAAATAAAATAAAATTTTATAGACGAATATTTAAATATGCAACTACAGTCTGCAACGATATGCAAATGTCCAATTATGTGGTGGTATTACATAATTAATATTTATTAATTAACCATCCAACAGCTCTGAATGGTTGGAATATTAATTTGCATCTGAAGTAGTAGAAAGATATTAGTACTAGGCAGGGATAGCGATTACTGGTTTGCTGCAAACTTACAGAAAGAAGATCATTTACAAGCCAGATTATATTTTTTCATGGAACATGAATCGAGTCAGTTTACTACCCAGAACTACTCCCACTCTCACTCAAAAAATAAAATAAAATTTTATAGACGAATATTTAAATATGCAACTACAGTCTGCAACGATATGCAAATGTCCAATTATGTGGTGGTATTACATAACACTCAGATGGAAAGTGTATGCTGAATCAGCAATAATCGTAACAAAAAATATAAAGCATACTATAACACCTACAGTCTGCTATCTACAGTCCACCAAAACATGCTATAACAAAGGAGCAGCATGTTGACTTCTTCACTTTGTTGAGCAACAGACTTATAGTTGGTGGTGAGTTCAACACCAAGCATCGACTGGGGATGTTGTTGATCTACTCCAAAAGGACAGGAGGACACTGGCCTACTGGAGAGCCTATGATATTACGGTCTAGATGAAAACATAATGAAACATTAAGCTCTCGATGATATTACGATATGAAAAAATTATGCAAACGATGATATCACTCATGCTATGAGTATATTTACAAAATCGCGAAAATGAACCAAAAAGTGATTTGTAACTAAAAGGATGCTTTGCACAAAGTGACAATATCTAACAAGTTGAAAACAGTCCTGGACTTGTCAGATCACCGTCCAGTATAAATACCACTGGCAATTTTGGGGCAATCTCAGAGAGACTCAAGACATCTTCACACAACATCATGCTGCTAGTCTGCTGACCAATCTTTACCACACACACCAAGACTTATGGAGGAACTCTGGACCATCACAAACAACAAACCGTAGAGACAGAGAACACAGCATCAGCATAATCATCATCATCAAATTCTCAGGATTCAGGACACACACACACACACACACACACACACACACACACACACACACACACACACACACACACACACACACGTAACGGTAACGTTGGCAGCACGCAGGTGATTAATAAACAATTATATTTTTGTTTGTGAAAGAACTCTTAAAAAGAAACTTATATATGAACAGTAAAGACTTAAAGTTTTAAATATAATCACTGTACATATATTTAAATGGTAGTTAAAGAAAATAATTTAATTTAACAAGAAAATTTAAAAATACTAATCTTCTGTTTTATGTTGAAATTTGGGTGTGTCAGTAGAAATAAATAATAGGTTGGAAGTAAATGTTATATTTTTTAATTTTGTTTATAGCAACAATTAGTTTTATTCTTGAGATTTAATATTATTTTTGGTTTGTAAATGAGTTGCTATTATTATTTAAAATTGGAGTCAAAGTCCGACACACTGAAATAAAAAGTGTTTAGGTAATTTATTTAACATGTTTGTTTAGCTAGTAAGATTATATGGTTGTTTATTTTTATATGTCATGAACAGCATAGAAGGTTATATTGTATTTTTTGTAAACTTATAAAAGAGAATATTTTTTTATTTTTGTATAATTCAAAATTTTAATATTTGCATATTTTCGATTAATATTAATAAATCATAGATAGATTATTTTGAAACGGTTTTAATTAATTATTTCATGTCATCAACATCTCACTCCTCTTTGAAAAATATTTTATTATTGTGCAACTACATATACTTGATGCAACAAGAATAAAAAAAAAAATCCTGTGACCTGGCCGGTGTGATACACTTCATAGTTGCCTCGAGTACATGGTATTGTATTTGTGTAATTTTTTATAACACTTGTAACGTTGCAATATATATATATATAAACAGTCACATGAATTCTCAAGTCACTTGCACACATGCTTAAGCTCACATGTGCACCAGCACCAGCACACACACACAAACACATACTCACACACAAATATACAGTTCTGGCATAAAAATATACAATAGAAAGAAAAAGTAGGGCTGTGATCAATTGCCAGACATTATTGGCTGAAACTATAGTAATTGCTATGTGTTGTAATGCGTGTTTAATATAGTAACAAAACGTTACTTGTTACTTTATTAAGCTCTAGTTAAATATTACATATATTTGTGTATGCTGTAATATTCAAACAAATATGTTGTATGTTATTAAATATTGTGATAGTAAAATTATTGCATATATAATATTGGAAACACTATCTGTTGTTATTGTATGTTAAAAATTGTGTAATAAAGGGCTTTGTTTGTGAAATGTGTGTTTTTTTTAATAAAAAACCTAGTAAAATTAAAATACTTTAAATTGAAACTAAAAGTAAAATACCAGTAAGTGATGGTGTAATAATGTTCACTTGAGTCTCTGTGACTGGTGCCTGTTTCAGCTGTTACATCAAGGCAATGTTATGCGGTGGGCTCTTATTACAGTAAAGATAAAATTTATAGGCAGGTTAAATTCTCATATGGCTATCCTTCCACACCCTTAGGTTGTATACGGTTGTTATATATTACATTAAAATTTGGCGGTCATACCAAATTGACAGATCAATGATGTCAGGAAGAAGCAAACTATCAAGTAACCACCCACATGCTTATATTAATCATTCTTAGATTAGTTAACACTTGACCAATTCAGAAGACTAAATCTTCTGATTTTCCGCTTGGGCTACTTTACTCCATAAAACAAATGGTAATAACAACATTGTGCCTGTGTCATATGAATGGTTTCAGTCCAATTCACTCTACTGTGAAAGTTTATATCAAATAATGACCACAGATGTAACAAAAACTAGAGTAGGCATACAATGTTGAAAACGACCTGCATAGAACAAACATTTTTGACACACTTGGGACATTTATAGGAGAATGTCATGTGATGCAAGGCAATTGTGTGGAAGGGATTATTCACTTGCTGAGCACTGTATGTAAACTATAAAGCATGCCGTTGATTAGGAAAGGAAGGGGGCAGTAATACAGAGAAAATGCGAGAGGGAGGAGCCTTACTTCTCCACTATGCGTGTGCTAAAATCGATGATGGCTTTTTTCAAAGTTGTCGGGCTATAACAAGAACATTGGCTCTGTATATCCCATGGAAGTTTTCAATAAAACCGAGTCCATCTGTGAAAGTTTGGAAAAGCCACAGATTTCTCAAAATCTGCTTTCATCTGAAACCTATTTTCAATAAACACAGTATAGAGGATCTGAAACTATTTGAAAAATTGCTTAGATATGTTTACAGAAATATTTACATACAGAAACACTTAATTGTAAAATCATAGCAATTATAATAATTATATCCCCCCAAAGTATACAAAAAAAATTAAAAATATTGCTTGTGAGAAATCCACATTACTACTACAAATAATGACTAATAAAGAATTATTAAAATTGTTCATTATATATACAATTACAATATTGCAGTTGACTGTTTTTATCAAATAATTTAGTGTTTTTATCTTGATTATTTGCTAATGAGATTAATTCTCACAATGCATTACAAACATACTGTAAATTTGTTTATGCAGTATATGTACATACTATACTAATATCCTTAAATACTAATGTTTTTTAAGTGTTTCATTATTAAATTTGTTAGTACAGTACATATGTCTTTTGGTTTCTATGTTTGCTAACAATATTTTAAATATCACAACACATATGTCTGAAATGTTTATAAATGGTACAGATATCTACAGCTTGTTTAATTGTTTACTATAAATACAAAGACACATTGGAAATATAATTATATTGGTAACAATGTAAGTTTTTCTTTATTATATTTACAATTCACATTCATATATAGGTAGAGAAAATTTACACTAGGGCAGTAATATTTTATTAATCATAATACCATATGTATATACTTTATTTTTTTGTATCTGTGTGTGTTTGTGTGTGTGTGTGTGTGTGTGTGTGTGTGTGTGTATGTGTGTGTGTGTGTAAAGCATAACATTTAAATTTTATTAGTATATATAAACTTTCACGTATGAACTTACTATTCGTTATCACTTCCCCAAATGTTTCAAGGTGATGGCCTCTTCTTCAGTGGGAGTAAACACTGAATGTCGTTTTACAGAATAAACCGTTATGGACTATAGGTGTGTGTGGTGGGGGTTGATGATAGGATGGGATTGGCGCTGAGGTTCAAATTTTTGATCAGTGTATCGAATAGTGTATGTGATTTATAATGTAATTGTTCATTTAATATGTTGTTTGGTTGTAGTGTGTGATATCTGTATATTTCAAATTGTTCAGCTGTGTTTAGTTTTCTACTTTTACGTAAGTAGTGTAATATTTCCATGTTGTGTTCTATGTTTGTGTAACTGTGGTTTTCGTTATGCAAATGTGTGGCAAATGTGGAATGTATGTAGTTTGTGGTGAGGGCTTTTAAATGTTCTGAAAATCTGGAGGAAAAAGATCTTCCCGTCTGGCCGATGTAGAATTGGTGACAATCATTACAATTTAATTTATAAACCCCTGTTTTGCTGTATGTGTCTGTGTCTTTGTTAGTATTATTTATGTGTTTCCTAATGGTGTTGTTGGTTCTGTAGGCTACTTTATAATTGTGTTTCCTAAATGTGTTTGCAATTTTGTGTGTATTGGAATTGTAGTATGTAAGTGTTATGTATTTGCTGGGTTGTGTGCTGTTGGTCTGATAAATCCCATCCCACCATCAACCCCCACCACACACACCTATAGTCATAACGGTTATTCTGTAAAACGACATTCAGTATTTACTCCCACTGAAGAAGAGGCACATCACCTTGGAACGTTTGGGGAAGTGATAACGAATAGTAAGTTCATATGTGAAAGTTTATATATATTAATAAATTTAATAAAGTGAACGAAGAGGATGAATCAACAAGATAATTATTTAAATTTTAGTAAATGTAATGTGTACTTAACGATTTCATGAAATCATTACAGAAGTATATTACTGGTTTATTTTAAAGAACAATTTTTTTATAAATTTGTCTGGTTTTGTTTGTAGTAATATCTGTTTGCTTTGTTATTTGTTTTTGTTAAAATTGTATAATGTAAATTATTTTTTGATATCTGTTTATATCTGATACTGATAAAAACATTAGCCCAAATAAAATATTAGATATTATTAATGGTATTATAACAGATAATGTAAAATATTTAACTGACAAAAAAAATTTGAATCATTTGCTAAAGAAAATGGTAAATAGGTTAAAACTCAGGGTTTTTTGTAATTAATATTTGAATTCAAAATTTTAATTTAATGACTTGACATAAGAGATGCTGTTTGTAGTAAGTAGGATAAGTTTATTTTACTTTCTTTAAACTATTGTTAGTGTATATGCATACATTATTCAAGGCTGTAATCTTCTTTTTAAAATTCAGCAATTGGTAATTGGTATATAAGAAGTATTTCAACTAATAATTTGAAGAAATTGCATTAAACATTTTGCTGAGAGCTAAAATCTTCCTTTGTGAACAAGTTTTCATTGTAGCCAATCATCAAGCAGACAATAACTACTGGGTATTTATAAATTAAAACTGCCTCATCATGACAGTTTTAACATGTTATATTAACGTTATAACATGTTATACTTGCTTCATAATTTCAGGAAAATGGATGTACAGTATGTTAGGACTTTGATTATCTGAAGTTATTGGGATAGATGTTAGTTAGACACAAACAATTTTTATTTATATTTGAACAAAACATGCCACAAATTTTATTGCTAATACAAAATAATGTGAAATGTATTACTGTAGTGTACTGTTGTATGTGTTTCAACAAAATAAAATGTGTATGTGCTGAAAACTCTAACTTAATGCAATGGCTGTTTTATGAAATTGATCTTCATGTTCAAATTAATTTTGTAAAATTATCATAACAGTTTTTTTTTTTAATTGTAGTAAAATCTGTTGCCTGTTTCTGAGTTAAATGAATAATACTCTCCATACAGCTTGGTCTTGCAAATTTTGCACCATTGAGTTTATGGAAAGGGACAACATTCCTTGTTACATAATATGTTGCTCAAGCAGACAATTATCAGTAGGCCTACTGTATTGCCTTTACCATACTGTATTTGTTTTATCCATAATTATTTCATTTTTGTTACTGGAGACATCTTGGTTATTTGGTTATTCCCTTCAGTAATGATCTTAAGAAATTTATGACCATTTTCATCATCTTAGACTTGAAGGTTATGTTTATTTGAGTGGTTTATATTCATTTCTGTGCCTCATTTTCAATATTATTGCCCCATACATAAAACGATTTATAGGAAAAGAAATATTGACTTCACTATGTATTTGATTATAACAATTCTTACTTAGTAGTGTTCATTATAAAAGCTCAAATTATGAAGCTCAGTTAATTAACATAACATTCATCATCTGATAACAGTATGCTATAAATTTTATTTACAGATTATTATTAGCTTTGCTGATTTATTTATAATTATGTACAATTATGACAATATAAATATGATGCATTGTATTTATAAATAAATTATAAACTCAAGGTTTCAAGTTTGAGTTTTTAGAACATTGGCTACGTGTGATTTTATTAAAGATTTACAGTCTTCATGTGAATACCTGTAATGCCAATAATATTAAGGATTTAATTTGAATAACATTTTCTCTAAAAAAGAAAGGATATAAGCAGTTAACTCATGTACCTATGTAAATACCTCATGTACAGAAAATGATGAAGTTGTGTATTACATTATTATATATATTTTTTTACACACTATTTCCAACTGCCAAACTTGGTGTCTGAGACTGTTGCTGTTTTGCTACTGTCTGTAGCATATATAATTGTCACACTTGTAACTGACATGGGTTATTTAATACTTACAACCTTCTCAAAGTATGTAGTTTCATGTCATTAAAACAATTAATTTTATATATTTTTTTAATTATAAAGAAACAAACATGAGTTGTTTATTAGTTTCTTCTGTGTATGTTAAGGATAACAGAAAACATGCCTGCACATAAAATGAAATATTTTGCAAGCAAGGATGAAATGGGAAACATATTATATACCTGTACTTAAAATTTCAGTTTATAAGAGCAATACAAGAATAATTTTGATTATTCATATTTTACTGTCTTACTGTTCTGGCACATGATACATTAGAAATACATAAACATTTTTATTTTAAAATAATGAATACAATAATATACAGAGTTCATTGGTCAGTGGTCATTTTGTAGATTTTATAAAATAATGTTGTGTAATTGTTTCCTAAAAACTCCTTCATTTTCTCAAAAGGATAGATATTGCATACGAGCATTTAATTACTCAGGCCAAGTTTTAATTTACATGACAAAACGCCTATGATCTTATAATTAATTGTAACTTTATGAGACATTTAGTCAAGAGTCACATATTATTTTCATATAAAATTTAATTTTTATTTACCTTGTAGTAAGAGAAGTGGAAAAGTCTTGGTGCATATCAAGTAAATCACTAATAAGAATTTGTAAAAAATTTCATTTTGTAAAACTGTATTTTTATTTATTGTTCATTTATCACTTATTAGGTTCTTTATAAATGTTCACAGTTCAGTAATTTAGTTTTGTGTCACTATTAACTAGTGGTGACTTGTGTCAGCTGGTGTTATTGTAGCTGTTAGCTGTGATGTGAGGAGTGCCTGCTGATCTCCTGCAGACAATTCATCAGTTTCTGCTTCTTCCTCTTCTTCTTCTTTTACTGTTTCCATAGTAGAATACACAGGAGCAGCTCCGGCAGCAGTATTTCCTTTTCCTATCAGATAGTATGTCATCAACTGACCCTTTCCTTTAACTGAAACGAGTCCACGCTGCTCAAAAATGTATCCAAAGTGTTGAAGAATTGCACATGTCTCGTCAGTCACCTGGTCAACAGATTTAAGTTAATTGCTCATACTTGATTCAGTTTGCCAGTACATGTATTTTATGTTGATAACTGCAATTGTTCTTGTTTTGGCTTATTTGAAGTTGCAATCCATACAAACTGCAATACTTAACTTTTCCAATAAAAAAATAACTTCCTACATAAGAATAATCAACCCTCATTTGTAATATGAACTCCATTAGATAACTAAAAAGAATTGTTTTTATATGAAATAAAAATAAAATCTATGTTGAGAGCAATGACATAATGATGTAAAAGGCAATCCCCACTCTACATTCTCATATGGAATCAGAAACAAACAAAGAGGAAGAAAAGAAATATTATCATGTTATAAGTAAAAAGTGTATTTTCTCTTGGTATGATACACGAGCACTAACCCGATCTAGGAGGGGATCACAAACCTCTTCTCCAAACCCACTTTATTAGTGCAGGTATTTATCAGCAGGTACATCCACAATGAATGGATGATCCCGACTTAAATCAGTTAGTGGCTGAGTCCTGTTGGTGACCAAGTGTTGGGTATCATGTGCAAAGACCAAACAACAGTGAAAGCAGAGAAGAGGTGGAGGAGGAAATGACACTCCAGCTTTTAGGGCTAGTGGGGCTAGTAGTGTAAAGGCAAGCTAAATGGTAAAATGGTGTAAGGACTAGTGTAAATGGTCAGTGATCTCAAAGTTAGAGGGAGGATGGCTTGATTTAGCAGAGAAGACAGGTAAACAAACCTTTTATAAGTGAAACTGATTCCTATTGTCCAGAATAGCAACTAGTAGCTTACAAGATCTAGGCAGGGAAACATTTTTGTCTTATTTGGTAAAAAAGGACTAGTAAAAAATAATGGAGAAAGTTAATTGATCTGTAAAAAAAGTTAAATTTGTAAAAATAATTGATCTTTACAAAGAATACAACTTAAAAATTACACAACTAAGTTTTTAATACAAAAACACTTAAAAGTATACTTGGGAGCAGAAGACTATTGAAGTCAATTATTGACATTATTATTTCATGTAGTCACTTACAATACTGCAAATCAATGTAAAACATGGTGCAGGGTGTGAACAGGCTACTACTACTTTCTGGTATCTAAGGTAGCCCTAAAACATATAGCCCTAACCATACTCTAAGACAAAAAAGGAGGTTTTGACCAAGCAAAGCCAGTTCTCCAGAAGTCAAATTCAATCTTGAGACTCTATAGGATGAGATTACAGTATACGTATGTACGTTTAAAAGGCTGGTTGAGAAAGTTGGGAAGATCAGAGAACATTAGGGGAAGAGTGTAGGTTGTATAAAAGAAGTCATAGTGAAAGCCCTGGAAAATATAAATACAAGTAAAAAACCATATGGGTGGGATAAGGAAACTGAGGAAATCAATGGAAAGTAGCTATATTTAAGATTATTAAATAACATAAACCCAAAAACAAAAAAGAAAACAAGGAGACAAAAAGGATAATACTATGAAAAAAAAAAAGATTATTAGATAAAGAAATGTGAGGAAGTACACAGGCATGTGGGGATACTTGGTGTACAATGTTGTGGAATATAAGAGAAAATGATAGGGTTGATTCAGAAAGGGTACCATTTTTGTGAACAGAATGGATGACATATTTTGCAGACACTGTAGAAGAAAACAGGAAACAGTTGAGAGACACTGAAACAAAGGAATGCTTAAAAGACATTGAGGTCTTAAGAAGTGTTCACTTGTAACTGGAGGAAGTAAAGGGAATAAATAAAATAAAATATCAGAAGGCTGATTCAGAAGGGAATCAGAAATAAAATACCAAAATAAAAAATCAGAAGGCTCAGAACAGGCGCTGTCAGAGCTATTGAAACAATGGTCTGAAAACTTGCTCTGAGTGTTAACAAATTTTTTCATTGATGCCTAAATGGAGAGAATGTTCCAGAAGATCTGTGACCTGTTATACTTTGTCTATCCACAAAAAAATCCAAGTGACATCCCACAAATTTAGGAATTATAAAGACATTGTCATGGATGCTCTCATTTTACTGAGGGTATTCCATATCCCCCAGTATAGTGGTTCCCCCTTTGTAATTGCTCTGTGCACACCTATGAAAACAGTGGAGCTGAATTCTGGAGAAGGTCTTGTGGAGTGTCAAGGCCCCAATTCATTACAAATGAAGACATCAGGAGGCAAATTCCCATGGGTAGGACAATATTAGATATCATGAATATGAAATATCTCATATAATATACGTACCCCATATGTGTAGCTATAAGGTACGGCTACATATTGTTACGAGAAGCCTACTGAACAACCCAGAACATTCTCCACTCCCCCCGTCCAGTGTGGCAGCTGTTGCGTCATTCAAGTAGGTGATTCTAGTGAGTTCCAGGATTACTTTAGATACGCATTAAGCCGCCGGCGTGCAGTTAAGGAGGGAAAGCTGTACTGGACCTCATAAATATAAATATATAAAGCAGCCGGGTTATCAGTTCAGTTACGTGAGCGATTTTCGCTAGTGCGGATTGAGTATTTGTCGAAGTGAAGTAGTATTGTGTTAATAATTGTGTGAAACTCTATTAATAGACATTGTTATTGCATGTGGGCAAATCTAACTGGAAATATTGTACGAGTGATTTATAAACTGTTTAATTGTTATAATTAAAGCTGGTGATTAGTGATTTAATTGGTGTCTTGTATTTTGTTTTCCACTGTACCATACAAGGACCAAGTAGACCGTTGTAACAATATAATTAATGCCTGATGGTTGTTAGCCTAAAAGGTTTTTAAACTAGGTTCCGCATAGAAGAAGGAAGGCCATGTAATTCTATCAGCCTTGTTCTATTGTTTTACAAAAAGTATTGAAAGGTATACCAGTGTACCTAATTTTACAACTGACAATGTTGATAATGGAGGATGCTTAATTATGTATTATATGGAGTGATGAAATATTATTCAAACTTACGTATATTTCATAAACCTAAAAACATAATATTTGATAGTTATTTATTTCCATTTTAATGAGATAAAAGCTTTCATTAAACTGACCTGTATACATCCAGCCTTTCCTGTGCTTTCCATTCTTGATGCAACATTCACTGAATTACCCCATATATCATAATGAGGTTTCCTTGCACCTATTACACCAGCTGTAATGGGTCCATGGTTTATACCTGAAAGTAATTATTATAAAGAAATGTCAGGACTCTACACAAGAGTAATTTTGTAGCATGTAATATATTATTTGTTGTTTCACACACACACACACACACACACACACACATGCGCGCGCGCGCGCGCGCACACCTATTTAATAATTGTATAACTTATTAAATTCTATAACTTATCTCACATTTGCGCAAAATCATAATAATTTTAAAATAATTAGTTTATTATACAAAAAATATTTGTTTCTTATAGGTCTAGTAATTTCACAGAAGCTAGGATACAAACAAGTTACAACACATTTATCTTTTCACAGCATTCTGCCATTGGTAGATGCTTATCTTCAAGACTTAATCTTTTTGATTATACAGCTGTCTGATTTGAATTTACTATCATATCAAGTGTTACACTATTTACCATGAAGTGAGCTTTTGGTTCTTCTGCAAATTATATTTCTAATATTCATTATATAATTCTTTCATTATGAATTCTAAGTGATATGCATCTACATCTGATACCAACATCACTCTGTCATCTGTGAAGCTTAGAGAAAAAAATATTTGTTTTGTGTTTCAATATTTAGGTTAAGTAAATGAAGACTACTTCACCTCTGTGTAAGCACAGTTGTAACTTTTATGTGTTATTTTTTAATGTGTGATGTATTATTTTTATTATTTATATAACTGTAATCAAGTGGGCATATTAATTCTTGATTTCATTGCTAATCAATATGTTAGGTTCTTAGGGAGAAGGCAAATTTTATCCTCCAGTGATTTTTGTTTGGTATTTTTAATTCTCCCCTCCCAGTATTTTGCACATATAACCACTTGTTGAATAATTTTACTAATTTCTTTTAGAATTTACAATAGACAAGATTTCTTAATTGTATCAGCTATTATTAACTACCAACCAGACCCATGCAACATGTACAGCTATCTTTGTCAATTACCTGTTGGAGTGCACATGATGATGCTTGTAAAAGGTTAAATGCTGATTTGGAAACAGTGTTTACCACTTTGAAATCCATCTGAGCAAATGAAAATGTGACATGCAATGTCAGATATGAAGCTAAAGGACTTATTAGACAGCCCAACTATAAATATATGTTTTTTATGGCATCAGTGTGGTATTGTATTCTTCATGAATATGGTAAAGTGATGAAAAAAATGCAAGATTAGGACATAAGCATTTCCACTGTTATCCTTCCAGATTTGAAGGATTTAGCAGAAAATAAGCTTGTTAAAATCAGAAGTCAGGAATTCCATAAGGAACAAAGCATAAAATTAAATATACGAGTTTTTTTTTCTTTTTGAATCATCAAAGTGAGAAGACAAACCATAATTCTCACAAAAAGGAACAGAGTCACAAGGCCTAAAAGCATTGGAGGAAGAGTGGAGGAGAATGGAAATAACATACTTTAACATTATTGAAAGCTCTGAAAGAGTTTAATAACAGAGTTGACATCTATAGAGAGTTTATTCAAGATTTCATTTACATGTAACTGATCTTGGCGCATTTCAGGTCTTTGATGCTGCAGAAAAACTTCAAAGCCTTTGTAATACTGACATTAATAAATGTTTTGTTGAAGAATGTATCCACTTTAAAAGCCACTTACCTACTACAGAGAAAGAATATAAACAGAAGTTAACTTCTCTTCCATTTCTTTTCAAAATGTTAGTTCAAAAAATCCTTAAAGATGTCTATTGCAATATCTACACTGCACTCAAAACTTACGCTTGTACTCCAGGAACAAACTGTTCCACAGTAAGATCATTTTTAGCTCTCAAAAGCTCTAAGAACCTTCTGTTAACAGCCCCAAAACAAGAGAGACTCATCAATCTTGGAGCTTGCCATAGTACCGGATATTAGAATGGAACTGGATTTTGAGGACATAATGAATACATTTACAGACACAAAGGTGAAAAGAAAAACACTTCAATAATACACTAATGTAGGTACAGATAAACATATTAAATAAAAATATCTTATATAAACTTGGTTTTGTTTTGGTATACATTTTTTCATAGTTTGGTTAGACAATACAAATATCAAAATAATTATTTTCAAAAGCATTTTGTTAATAAGTAACCAATATTTATTAGTACTTACAGACATGGTCTTATCATGGTCTTTACAGGCTGATTAATCTTATGAGAAATGATGTTGGTGTTTGGTGTAAAGTGAGGAAGGCATAAAATGAATGACTGCTCATGTGTGTAAGAGCCCCTAAATACAGGTCAGTTACCAACTATTTTGTATAAATTCTTCTACTTAAGAGTGTGAATTTAATATCATTATACTTTATATATATTATATTATATTATATATTATATCATTATACATTATATTTTATATCATTTATATCATAATTTAATATCATTATACTTATTTTCATAAATATAATTTTCAAAACGTTTTGTGAGTAACCATTATTTTTTCAAACTTAATTTCTATGCTTACCCATTTTTAGAACAAAATGGTTAAAACTCTGTTCGTTTATACTCTGAAGTGCTTTCTTCAATTCAAAAGCAAATTCAACAAGCAATGAGAGATGAGCCCAGCGCACTTCAATTGGATCATCCGGCTAAAAGTAAAATGATTTCAGTTATGAACACATGAACAGCAATATGCATGTTGTTATAAAATATTTACAATTATGTTGCTTATGACATTACTTATAAAACAATATGTTTTTAAAGTTATGGAGTTTAATACAGAAAGTAGAAAATACGCGTTTTACCAAAATTCAATAGGTTTCATATAACCACAGCCTACTAACTTTTAGCTATATACTAAAATTTTTCATGTTGTTAATTATTATTCAGCAACTGTTTATTCAAACAGTAATATTACTACTTTAATAAACTGAAGTAAAACTAAATCTCAACCTTACCAATGATAGGCATAGTTGATAAAGTAGTTTGTTTAGACAAGGCCTGATAGCATCTTCACCAATTTCAGGACTTAACTGACTATCAGTAACAATTAGGTGGTTGGATAAGCCTTGAAAACGGTGGAAACACCAAAAGGCTTTGTCAAATAATGACAACATTGAAATAATAGAGACAGAAAACTTAATAAACTGTCTTTCACCAAGAATAAACTAATTGTTTTTTTTTTACACAAAGTTCAAAATATTTTTAATTTGCCATGTAATATATACATAAAGCAACTTACTCAATACTAAATGCTAAAACTAAACACTAAAAACTAAAAGCCATACTCTAGGTGTTCAGAGGAAGAGAAACTACAGTTTTCTTAGTACAATAGCTTTACATTATCTTACCTTAACTTCTGTCTTTGGATTAAGGCCACTTGCAGCCATATATGTAGAACCAATTGTTTTTATCTTAATAATGTCTTGAAACTTTGGCAGATCCAGTAACTGTAATGAATTGAACAATTAAAATATAAAATTAACTTGTGCAAACCAAAATTTTAAAACCATAACTGTGTGTTTTGTATATTAAACAATAATTTATGTATCTGTTAATACAGCTTTCAGCATTAATATCATAACACCAATAATAAAACTCATTGTTTTTCATAATGAACGCTGGCACCTTATATTTTATAAGTTCACAAGTAAAATATAAACTTGTTATAAATTATAAACCAACAAGTAAGTTCACAAGAGAAAGTAATATCAATATTAATAATTTTATAAATACTTGTAAGATACAGCACTCATATTTTAATAAAGATATCAATATTGAAGCAAATATTTGCTTGTAACTATAAAAATTACTGTGCCATCAGTGTTCATTACAAATTTATAAGTAGGCCTATTAATTGTAATTTAACCTGTAGTGTAAAAAAAAAAATTATTATATCCTTTGAGAACTAAGGCAGTAGCACTGACTTAGGAGGAGATGAACCTTCTTCTGTCCTTTCCCCAAATACCTCAGTAGCAAAATATTTTTGTTCTCTACCCAGTAATTATAGTTAGTTAATGATTTTTCTTTTAATGAAAAGACACTACAGTGTTATCAGGGGCGTATTTACAGGGATGGACGAACAGAACAAGACTCCCTCCCAGAAGAACAAAAAATTTGCCGAGGAATTTTGTTAACCTCTTAATGTTTAGGTTGTTTTATTATATTTCAGCTGTGCACACTAATACAGTAGTAGCTCCTTTTTATTACAGATCATTTGTATATACGTTTGGTAAATGAAATATAAGAAAATCAACTTAGTAAATCTTTTAAACAAGATTTCAATAACCCGTACTTTTATTGGGTGTTAGTCTACTGTTTTCTTTAATGGGGTTGATTTCAGGGTTATCACACGTTTCTCAGCCACTATAAAAATAGTAATATTGATTAGTCTTAACTAGTGTTTTCTTCTGTATGAAGCTGCTTGACTGCTTGACCCCCCCCCCCCAGACAAAATTCTACATACGCTACCGAGTGTTATATGCCTATATTGCATAAAAATGTGATAAGTTTATTACTTTACATACTTAATTGTTAACTAATTATAAATGGTGTTGAAGATATTTGAATATTTTATGTTTACAACTATATTGATTAGACAACAGACAACAGAATATTTCAGCAATGTCATTTATCTTTTAAACTGAGGTTAAGCTTGCAATTTTAATCTGTGTATAATTTTAAGTTTAACAGTATCTGTCCTACAAAAATTTGTTATCATGTAAAGGACAACTGAATTATTTATAATATAATTATTGCGCACAACACAATTTGTCTTGAGTTAAAATAGTACCACTTTTGACTTAAAGACACGTTGGCTATTTTATATTTATGCTATTGTAAAGGAAAAATTAAGTAATTAACAACAATTAATAATAATAATAATAATAATAATAATAATAATAATAATAATAATAATAATAACAGCAACAGCAGCAGCAGCAGCAGTAGTAGTAGTAGTAGTAGTAGTAGTAGTAGTAGTAGTAGTAGTAGTGTAGTAGTAGTAGTAGTAGTAGTAGATGATGATAATTATTATACTTATGACCAGTACTGTTTATTAATAGTAAATATTTATTATTATTATTATTATTATTATTATTATTATTATATAACTGTCAACAGTGTTTCTTCTTGACATTCTGTTTTATTTTTGAACATATTGTTGTAGGTTGTATAAAGTTTACGTCAATGTTACCTAAAATATATATATCGTAGATATTAAGTTTTCTCCAGTTCTCTAAAAACACTATGTAGCCAATACTGGAAATGATGAAAATATAAATGATGTCATCATAAAGAAAACAATCCAATAAGGATGCAGCAACAGTGCAACACGTGCAACAGACATTTATACCACCACTCATGCCAAAAGACATATATGTAGGTATCTTACTCATACACCACTTTGTTACTGTTACTAACTTTGCTTGGATTCAGGTGGTGAACTGAGAGTCGTTATTCAATTTTTGTTTTTATACATTTGTTATTCAATTTATTGTTTTTGTTGTACATTTAATATTAAAAAGTTTTTTTACTTCCATGTTCCATAAGGAAATGGAAGTATGGTGATGGCAAAAAAAATCGTGTTCGAGATAATTGTAGATTCTGATTGTACTACCCTCAAAACATGAAAAAAAGTCATTTTTCGAAAAGTGTCTGTGTCTTTCTATCTGTAGATTTTTTTATGGTAAACGATAACAGCCGCAAATTCAATCAGAATCAAATAATGTTTCGCATACAGCCCTGTATTGTAGAGTTCTCAAGACTTGTTGTTTTTGGTGAAGATCGGTTAAGGGAAAGGGGTAGTTTACTTGCAACATTTTATGTTTTAACAAGGGTCATTTTTCCTATGACGAACGATAACTGCTGTAAATTCAAACATAATGAAATATTTTTTTGCACACCTTCCTGATGTATAGAGTACTCAAGGTCTGTTGACTTTGGTGAAGATTGGTTAAGAGAAAAGGGTAGTTTACCTGCAACATTTTTTGTTTTAAAAAGGTAATTTTATTTTTATGATGAATGATAACTGCCGCATATTCAAGAGAATCAAATAATTTTTTGCATACATTCCTGAAGTTTTAAGTGCTCAAGGTCTGTTGATTTTGGTGACGATCGGTTAAGGGAAAGGGGTAGTTTACCGGCAACGTTTTATGTTTTATCAAGGGTAATTTTTTCTATGACGTAACTGCCGTAACTGCCGTAAATTCAAAGGGAATCAAATAATATTTTGCATACTCTCCTGAATTGTAAAGTACTGAAGGCATATTGATTTGGTGAAGATCGGTTAAGGGAAAGGGGTAGTTTATCTGCCACCTTTAATATTTTAACACTAGTAACTGTTTATATGACGAACAATAACTGCCGCACATTCAAACAGAATCAAATAATGTTTTGCATGCATCCCTGAATTGTTGAGTACTCAAGACCTATTGATGTTGGTGAAGATCAGTTAAGAAAAAGGGTAGTTTACCTGCAACGTTTTATGTGATAACAAGGTTAGTATTTTCTATGACGAACGATAACTGCCGTAAATTCAAACCTAATTAAATAAGTTTTTACATATGTGCCTGAGTTGTAGAAGACTCAAGGCCTGTTGATTTTGGTGAAGATCGGTTACGGGGAAAGGGCAGTTTACCAGAAACATTTTTTGTTATAACAAGAGTAAAGTACTTAATTTTGATAAATAAATTATCCTGATAAGAAGATCTTAATAATCCACTGTAGAAATGTACATGAAATATCTATAAATGAAGAGGCTAGTTGAACGGGGTGGGGGTAATTTTCTATAAATGAAAATTATAGTTGAAGGGGGAGGGGATAATTTTTATGTGTACTACTTTATCGGCGACAAAGTAGTAGTTTGTTGTTAAAATTCGTTCCCGGGCTGTTTGGCCATAGTCCAATGTTTTCTGCAAAACCAGACGTTTCGGCAGTGCCGTCGACTGCCATCATCAGTGAAAATCGAGTGTGATACGTGTGGTGGTATACATTAGTGACCAGAGTACTGTGGTTAAGGCTGAAGCAGTAAGTAGAAAGAAGTAATTTTTATGGAAATATTTCATTTCGAAAATGATTTAAATATAAGTCTTAGAAATGGAAGTCATGTATGGTTCTCCATACCGATATTTTTTTCATTAAGGGAGAATATTCTTAACATTCTACTTAAAATCATTATTTCATTCTACTTAACATTTATTTTAAAATCTACTAATGCATTGAATTTAATATATTCAGTATAATTTAAAATGTTTAATTATTCTTTATTCAAATATCTGAAAGGGGATTTACATTTTTTTGGTGGTTGAGCGGCTGAAGATTTCACCAAATCATTGTTTAATAGTTTTGCAAGATGACGAAAACATCATGCAAATGATTTAGCTGTTTGTCTGATACACAAGTAATTTCCATTTTACGTAATATAGATTACTGTAGTGTACTAAGTAAGACAAAGGTTTGATTTATATATATATTTTTATTTATTAATTTATATATAATAAATAAATACTATCTATTTCAATGGTTTGATACTGTTCAGCTACAGTGCAACTCATTTTATCAAACATTCATGCTAGATGGTAGAAAGTGGCTACTTTAATTGGTCACATTGTATGCGTTGGTATAAAAGTTTTGTCATGGGTGGAAGACAGCTGAATATCCCGATCTTGTTATAAATATGTGATAATGTAAAAGGAAATGATTAGACTCACAAGAGGAATGATTATACTTACAGCATCAAAATCTGATATTACTTCATTGAGAAACCTCAGACACTCCAGGCCCTGGTTGTTGACAGTTTCCTCAGAATAAAAGTCTGCAACAATAATGGGCATGAGATGTAAGAAACATTACATGCATTGTATTAGTTACATTATTGACTAGTAAATAGTTATTATCTCCTTTATTATTTCCTTTATGATAAGGAGTGTGAAGAGGCAACTGACTTCAAAAACAAAACATACAAATTTATGATCCAAAGGAAATGCACTAGGGCTGTTCAAGAGGAATACAGGAAGGCCAGGCGGAGGGAAAAGAAGATTCATAGAGGAAAAAAGAGGGAGTATATGATGAGACAGATGAAAAAGATAGAGGAATATAAGAGTAAAAGGCTGAGCCGAGATATATACAGGAAGGTGAATGATATGAGACAGGAATTTCAGCCTAGAACAAATGCCTGAAGGGATAATAATGGTGGCCTTGTGAGTGATAATGCTGGCGTAATCAGGAGATGGACAGAACACTTCGAAGAGTTGCTAGGCTCAGTTGGGGAGGCTTCGATGGAGGCATCTGAGAATGAAGAGGAAGCAGGAGAATTCGAGGATGATAGAGAGGAGTTGGTGCCATCCTATGACGAGGTGTATGAAGCTCTAGAAAAGCTTAAAAATAACAAGGCAGCAGGTTCTGATGGTTTACCAGGGGAACTATTAAAGAGCGCAGGAGGAGATTTCATAAAGGAATTTGCCCATCTCATAGAGCGAATATGGCTGGAGGAGGTAATGCCTGATGAGTGGAACAATGGGGTGGTGTGTTTAATACATAAAAAGGGTGATCCGCTCATATGTAAAAATTATAGGGGCATCTCTCTACTTAATACAGCATATAAGGTATTGTCCAACATCATATTTTCTAGGCTGCTTCCCTACGCTGAGGAAAACATAAAAGAATATCAATGTGGATTCACTAGGAATAGGTCAACAACAGACCAAATATTTACACTAAGGCAAATCCTGGAAAAAACGTTGGAAATATGTGGGCTCTGGAAATGACTCCTCTAGAGATATTGAAAAACGGATATTATCTGCTAATAGGTGTTACTACAGACTGGTGAAACATTTTAAGTCAAAATTAATAAGTAAAGATACAAAAGCCACCCTATACAAAACCTTGATTAGACCAGTCCTGATGTATGGCTCGGAATGCTGGGTGTTAAAAAAACTAGATGAGCAGAAACTATCCGTTTTTGAGAGGAGGGTGCTGAGGAGAACTATGGCCCTGTGAGGGAAAACGACATTTGGAGGCGACTGCATAATTGAGAGTTGTATGAAAGGTTTAAAGATCTTCCAATCGTGCAACTCATACAAATTAACAGATTGCGTTGGGCTGGTCATGTGCAGAGAATGGCGGAGGATAGAATCCCAAAAAGAGTGATGAATTATTTGCCGATGGGAAGGAGAAGGAAGGGAAGACCGCGTACAAGATGGCTGGACCAGGTTGGTAAGGAGGCAGTGAGGCTGGGTGCACCAAACTGGTGGACATTGGCCGGGAGTAGAGACCAGTGGGGAAGATTTCTTTTGGAGGCCAGGGCCCGGACTGGGCTGTAGCGCCGAGGATGTATGTATGTATGGAGTTAAATGAGTAATCATGCGAAACAAGACTGAGTATACATTTTACCCACTCTCACATGATATTTGTTTTGCTTCTTTTCAAGTAAACTTGAAAAGACAGAAACAAAACAAATATTATAACCTGTGCTGATCAGCTGTTACATTTATTAATTATATATAAATGTAATTTATTAATTATTAATTACATTTTGTAAATTATAAAAATAAGTACATTTAAAATTTTTGGATTTCTTTGTCCATGTTGATTAACTAAATATAAGTATATCACTACCGACTCAGAACACAAAGTTTTTTGTTGGTAAAAACGTAAAAGTTTTACGTTATAGCCTGAATCAGTTTTTACTTATTATAAGCTTTGTCAGAGGCTGCCACTGGGAGCGCTGTCCGTCTTGTTCTTGGCGACGGCATCGACTTTTGAAGGATCAATGTTGTGTGTGGTACCAACAAACAAACTTTGTGTTCTGAGTCGGTAGTGATATACTTATATTTATATTTAAAATATATATTTTATAATTACTTTACCTCAAGATGTTTTCTCCCTATTTGGAACATGCTTAGGGAAGCCTTGTTGAACTTGTTGTTTAGGGACCATAATGAACATTTGGGAAAATTTACAAATATACAAATGTAAAACACAAAACAAACTAATACCTGAACAAATACAAATCGATACAAAACATGACACAATTTTCAAACCACTCAACATAGAAAATACACAAAATACTAATATATATACACCAAAATCACACACAATAATACCAATTTAAAGGACCAGAGACTAACAGGAAACCAAAGCAACAACCAGCCAACGCATAAATACCTCACAAGACTCAAAATTAGGAAGGCTGAGGATGGGAACACAAGGCTTCCCGAAACATGTTCCAAATAGGGAGAAAACATCTTGAGGTAAAGTAATTATAAAATATATATTATATACATCAAGAAACGGACTGTAGCAGAAAGTGTTTGAATTATATTTAAAAATAACATGGATCATTGTGGACTATTTTTATTTATTTTATTATCTTCTAGTGCAAATAGCAAAATATTTTTTTATACTGTAAAATGTTTTTATACCACTTTTACATGCTTGTAATTGTTATAAAACTTGTAATTTTTGCATAAAAATGACAACTAAAAGGCAAAACATAAATAAAAGTAATCAATGTAGAAAGAAAAATTATTAAATTGATTCAAAGAGGAAATTAAAAAATTTTAATGGAAGAAAGTACTGTTTATGTATATTATATAATCTTTTTCCTCTCATACAAAAAATAGTGTAAAGAGTATTTAAAAAAATGTTTACTACTGAGAGGTGATAAACTAAATACTGTAAGAATTTTGCCTAAGAAATAAAAAAAAAACCTTGCCTAAGAAATTTTATATTTGTTGAGTAATTAATGATAGAAGCATTACTTATATGTAATACTAACACTATGTAAGTATTACATACTTACTTGTGTGTGTGTGTGCATTATATAATGTATATGTATGTACAGTATATGTGTACACATACGTCTTTATGGAATCACACTCTAATACATGCAACATTTATATACAGACTTTTACTTATTGATTTTACATTTGTCATACAAATATTAGTAACCTGGTAACTAAACATTTGGTTAAGTGAACTGATCAAGAAAGGTAATAATAACACAGTAAGTGAAAACAATATTAAAAGATCAGATTTTTAATGGTTTTTATGATCACTATTACAATTTTTTTTTGAAATTATAGTACTAAAGAATCTTAATACAGAACATTCTAGTACGGTACAGAAAGAAAAAGAAAAATGAATTCTGTTTAACTTTAGACAAAAAGGTATATACAGACTTTTGGAGTAGTGTTTAAAGAACTGAATTTCATAGAGTAACTTGGTAAATTGACTTTAGTTCCTACTACAAAAAACAAATAAAAGGATTTTTACTAATCTATTTAGGCAATTGGTAATCTATTTTAGCTAGTAATGTCTTTGTTTTAACTAACATTCGTACCTGTTACCTAACATTAGCATGTATCTAACAATGTTACTGTTTCTGGAAGGGTAGGTTTTGAGATGGTAGTTAACTGCAGGTCAGATATCTCTATGATGCAGATTCTATACTCAAGTCAAATTCTAAGAGAGAGGGATACTATTACAAGAATGAATTCTTTTAAAAATAAGGTTGAAAAAATTATGCATACCTGAGAAATTTGGCATTGATGCAAACAGTACTCCAACTTCAGCATAACTCTGGCTGTACAGTTCTTCATGTTGTCTCTTACGATTGCCAAGGAAGTGAGTAGCCACATGCGGGGGCAGTATGTTGTAGACCAATGCCTCATTGCGATGGCGTATGTCCGATGCCCTCTCACGCTGCTCTTCAACCTCCGTCCTCCACAGGAACAGCACCCGAGATGCTTTCTCCATCTACACACAGCCAATCCCAGGACAACCAGTCTACCTAGGAAGTACAATGTCCTACTGAATTCCCCCCAACCTGCTGGCAAGTATTAGTGACTATTGTTAATACAATCTAGCAGTTCTTTCATTATTTTGGTGAAATTAAAAAAAAATAATATTAATATCCTTTTATTTAAACAAAAATATGAAAGAAAATAAAAACTAGATTAGAAAAAACTATTAAAATAATTTGCAAAATTAAAAATAATATGTAAAATAGTATAATTTTGGTCCAAGAATCAAAATGAAATATGAATCTGTTCTATTTAAAACAAATATGAAGGACGAATTTATGTTTTAAGTAGTCACAGTAAATTATACCCAGCTATTTATGAATCTGTCTACAAATATATAAATTGCTTTTATTTATAGTAACTTACATGATATTATATTTTGCACAGCACTCAGGGGGACTAAAATATTACTAACATTTGTAAGTTATATTGGTGATGTGTAGTTTTGGAAAAATCATGTTTTAGCTAATTGACTCAACCTATAAAAGAATATATTTAACTATGTAAGTATTAATAACTATGATGCTAATTTAAGAAACAGTATTGAAGAATGAGAGTAGTAGTGATGTATATTGTTTCCGTTCTTAGCTTAATCCTGGTGTAAACAAGCAGGTGTGGCACATCTGAAATGCCATTTGCTGCTTGAATTAGAGGCGTGTCACTCTGACAGAAGGAGTACAAACAGGGTACATATAATATTGATACTGTATAAACACATATAAATTGTAATAACTTGTCCTGACCAAAGTAAAATTTGTGTGACAGTTTCAGACTGACAGTGAAAGATTTTATAACACCAGTTAATGGATTTTTTTTAACCGTTTAAATATCGCAACAAACAAAAAAGTTAAGTTTATTTAAAACGAAAATAGAAGATGTGATAATTACCAGTGTACTGAATACTATCAGTGGCTGTCAGAGACTAATTCGTTGACTTCCACATCTGTCTGAACCTGTATCATCACTTGAGTCAGCGTTATTATTGATAAGATTGTTCATTGTCCACAATGACATCGGTATTGTGGACCAGTTGCCATAGCTTATCAGATGATTCCTTGATTATATGCTGCGTACAATGACTCCACTTGTTAGCCATAGTTTCATTTACCACCTCCTAATAAATTGTTTTATATCAAGCAACTAGTGTTGTGTTGTGATGGGCAACATATCCTTTCAACTGGCTCCATATTAATTCAACATGATTCAGAATACAGTGATAAGGAGGAAGTCTTAAAATGACGTGCCCCGATTTTTAGTAGCAAGTTAACCCTCACATGACTATACAGGCATTCTGCACAAGCGCGTAATACATTACTCTGTGAACAGTGTCAACACCTCTGACCAATAGCGTTTCAGATTTGCCACGTGGGTTTGTTTACATCAGGATTAAACTAAGAACGGAAAGAGTATACATAGAAAAATGATTTTGACACAGTTGCCATTAACTTTTTGTACATATAAAGTAATTTAAGAGACAAGTAATTTTTTGAGGATAGAAAAATATGCCAATTCTGAAATAATTATTTGGTTAGGACCTGGATTTTACATATAAATTTATAAAGAAATTTTTGTTATAAAAAAAGATTGTTTTCACAGTTTTCTCAGTTCAACTTGAGACAGAAGCTGTGATTCTTAAAATGGAGATAAGTTTGAGTAGAGCATAAAAGACAATAATTTTAAGGGTGACAAAAATCCAATAAGGACTGTAGCACCTGCATGTGGCCCACTGAGGACTGGATGGTGGTTGTAGACCTAACTACGGAGGTGTTGAAGTATGCTAGATTGAGGGCTGAAGCAGGGGTTTGTGTTGAGGCATGGTGACACAAAAGATGGTAGTTAAGGTAAGTGAGGACAGCAATACTTAAAAATTGTGATATGTCAGTACAGTAAGTACATCTGTACTATACATCTACAGAAGGGGATTTGGTAACTTAAGCAGTATATTGATAAGGAAGGTTGGGTATTTAGGATTTTGAGTTTCACAGTTTAAGGTAGAAGCAGGTAGCTGGAACGAGGACTTGTGCTTCACTATATTGGCATACAAGTGATTAATTTTATGGATGAGGGAACCTAGATCTAGAAAAATTCTGTTAATTGTGTAGAGGGTAGTTTTGCTGGTATAAGTGATCAAAAGTTAACAGTGTATTAGTTTTTGATCAAGTTTTTTTTTGCCTAGAAGATGTGTAAATCATCCAGACACAATTTCTGCTACATTTCTGGTGAACTAACTTTCAATCGTCAGGCCTTAGAGACATCACTTGTAAAAAACTATGTGAAATTGCAACACCTTTAAGTTCTAACAATTTGGATTGTTGAACAGACTGCTGCAGAGTGTGTACAGAGTTGCCAGTAAGCCGGTATAGCGGTATAAAGAGGGAAAAGTTATTGACTGTGGCTTCCACAGAACTGCCAAAATCCAGATGGTCAGGTTGGATATGGACAATTGGAGATAAATATGGAAGACTGTGGCTTCCTTCTATCAGGAAAGAAGATGCTTGACTAGCAGGAGAGAAGAATTAGGACTGAGAAGGAGTTATGGCATTTTATTAGTTTCTAAAAGTGTGTACAGTTTGACTAGAAGGATTCTTGTACTCATGTGCAAGACTGTCAAGGTTTGATATACTTTACACTAAAATTTGTAGCAGGTTAGTAAGAATTATATAGATAGATACCAACAAGTAAAATATACTCACATGTCTAGCTAGGAAGGCGAGAGCAATTGTAACAGCTAGCAGAAGGATGGAAAGGCTGTATTTCCCTGGTGTTAGGCTGTAATAAAATAATGTTATTACAATAAATAATTTTAGAAATGAAGTTTAAGAAAATACACTCTATAGTATTACAGTGTGCATTTCTGTATTGCAGTAAGAATTTAATGATGATTCAATTACAAAATAAACAATTGTGATAATTAATGTAGTTAATTTAAAACAAAAATTTTTAAAGTACATTTTACATTAAATATGAGGTTCTACAGGAACAACCTCTTGTAAGCCTTGGTTTGTCAGACATGAGGAGTGCACAGCTTAGTCTGCTGCTTAGTTGCCAACTGTAATTACACTAAATATGTGTAAAATTCAACAACAGCTTCAGTTTCTTACTGAGATGTGTTGATTGTTACTCTAGTAGCTTCTTGTAAAGTTACTTTTACCTTGACAAAGAATGTTATCCTGTAAACTAAATTACATAAATTGTAATATGCACATTACAAATGCAGTGTAAATTTCGATATCTTTGATTTAGAAAAACAAATTAGAGTTAGATTTAATTCTTATTGGAGCAAAGGTGCTCTTAGGGGTCCGCAATAGGTATGGTCTTTCAGGGCCCTGCATATTCAGGAGCCCAGATGTCACTCTGTAAGAAGGAAAGTAACGGAAATAAAAGAGAAAGAAAAGTAGGAATTGTTTATTTTTAGTTGTTCCTGTCTCTCCTGTTGAATTTTTTAAATATCAGTTATTGACTATTCAAATATCAGTAGTAAAATGCAATGCTATTACTAGCTAATCCATATATTTTAGTGTAAATGAATTATAAGAGGCAGACAGAAATTACAAGAAATTATACGATTGGTCTAGGATGCAGTGTGACCTGATTTCATTGTGTTTGGCATGTACTGAAAGAGGAAGAAAATATCGGTATGGAGAACCATACATGACTTCCATGTTCTAAGATTTATATTTAAAATCATATCCGCATGAAATGTTTCCATAGAAACTACTTCTTTCTACTTATTGCTTCAGCCTTAACCACAGTACTGTGGTCACTAACATATACCACCTCACGTTTTCGCACTCGATTTTCACTGATGATGGCAGTCGATGGCACTGCCGAAACATCTGGTTTTGCAGAAAACATTGGACTACGGCTAAACAGCCCGGGAAGGAATTTTAACAAAAAACTACATCTTTGTTGCCGATAACGTAGTACACATATAACAAATTCTACTATAATATTCCATCTTCAACTATAATTTTCAATAATAGAAAGTTACCCCCACCCCGTTCACTTAACCTCTTAATTTACAGATATTTCATCTACGTTTCTACAGTGGATTACTATGAGCTTCTTATCAGGATACTTTATTTATCAAAATTAAGTACTTCACTCTTGTTAAAAAATAAAATGTTGCAGGTAAACTACCCCATTCTCTTAACCGATCTTCACCAAAATCAATAGGCCTTCAGTCCTCTACAATTCAGGGATGCATGCAAAAAATATTTGATTCTGTTTGAATGTGCGGCAGTTATCGTTCGTCATGGAAACATTTCTCTTGTTACAACATAAAATGTTGCCGGTAAACTACCCCTTTCCCTTAACCGATCTTCACGAACACCAATAGGTATTGAGAACTCTACAATACAGGGCTGTATGCAAAACATCATTTGATTCTGTTTGAATTTGCGGCTGTTATCGTTTACCATAGAAAATACCCTTGATAAAACAAAAAACGTGGCCGGTAAACTACCCCTTTCCCTTAAACGATCTTCACCAAAAACAAAAAACAATAGGTCTTTAGTACTCAAGAAATCAGGGCTGTATGCAAAAACTTATTTGATTCTGTTTGAATTTGCGGCTCTTATCGTTTGCCAAAGAAAATACCCTTTTAAAACATAAAACGTTGCAGGTAAACTACCCCTTTCCCTTAACTGATCTTCACCAAAAACAAAATGTCTTGAGATCTCTACAATTCAGGGCAGTATGCAAAACATTATTTGATTATGTTTGAATTTGCGGCTGTTATCGTTTGCCATAAAAAATACCCTTGTTAAAACATAAAACGTTGCAGGTAAACTACCCCTTTCCCTTAAACGATCTTCACCAAAAACAATGTCTTTAGTACTCAAGAAATCAGGGCTGTATGCAAAAATTATTTGATTCTGTTTGAATTTGCGGCTCTTATCGTTTGCCATAGAAAATACCCTTTTAAAACATAAAACGTTGCAGGTAAACTACCCCTTTCCCTTAACCGATCTTCACCAAAAACAAAATGTCTTGAGAAATCTACAATTCAGGGCAGTATGCAAAACATTATTTGATTATGTTTGAATTTGCGGCTGTTATCGTTTGCCATAAAAAATACCCTTGTTAAAACATAAAACGTTGCAGGTAAACTACCCCTTTCCCTTAACCGATCTTCACCAACACCAATAGGTATTGAGAACTCTACAATTCAGGGCTGTATGCGAAACATTATTTGATTCTGTTTGAATTTGCGGCTGTTATCGTTTGCCATAGAAAAAAAATCTACAGACAGACAGATAGACAGACAGACAGACACACACCCCCACACACACACACACACACTTTTCGAAAAGCGACTTTTTTCATGTTTTGAGTGTAGTACAATCAGAATCTGCAATAATCTCGAACACGATTTTTTTTGCCATCACCATACTTCCATTTCCTTAAGGAACATGGAAGTAAAACTGTTGAGAGTTGATACTACATTTGTCACTGACAGTTTTATCAGTACCACTAATACCGGTGGCTACAATTAAATTATGAAACAAGTACAGAAAGAACTGATATCCTATCTAACAGTGACTGCAGTTAAGATGAGAAATAAATGGTAAGTCTCTACAGAAACATTCACGTATTTTGAAAGTAAAATAAATTAAAACTCGTTATGATTACTATAGTATTTATTTTGTACAGTACAACTAGTTTCTTTCCAAGAATACACTGTATGCAATCTGTTAGTACTACATTTATTTGATAGTAACCAACAGGACTATGCCTCCATCACGTGTCTGGAGGAACTTTTAGCACTACCATCAGCAATTGTCTTAACATTCTTTATTCATATTGTGCCATTGTCTCTATGTTAGTGTTTGTAATATTTCATAAATATGTGGTTATGATGCTTGTGTGTCAGCTATTTCAAGAGACTGAGATAACATTTGTAAATATCAGATTGGATTAAAAAAAAATAATAATAAAAAAAGGAAAAGCTAGAAGTTTATGGGTTTTAAATATTTTTTCAGCATATCTTTGTAACAACCAAGAATTAAAAATTTTTAATATTATGATCGAAAAGACGTTACATACAGCAAGACACCCCTACACGAGCCACGAGCAATAAATAAAGAACAGTTTAACGATGTGTCAACTGAACGTTTGCTTCGGACAATACGAATACGCTTCACATAACTTTACAATGGGAAATAAGGTTGGCCGTGACAGACTCGACTCAACCGAGATTTACAGCCTGCAACATGCAAGATAAAAGGAACTATGTCAAGTAGCAATTACGGAGAAACTGTGACGGACACACTGCAAGGTTAATTTGAAGTGTACCAGTAGTAAGAAAAGGGCGTAAGTACACAATGGTATTTACCCTGTATGAGAACTGACATCGATATCTAAAGAATGGAATCGAACTTGTGCACAGCGGGGGAACGTCTTACTGGCGACAACTGATATTTACGACAGGGAGAAGGAGTGCTGTTTTGGAAACGACGACACGTTGCGTCAGGATAACTAACGGAAAAAGGGTCAAGGATAGTGAAACAATAACGAAAAACGACACATTGTTCGCGTGAGAACAGCAGCAGGGTCCGGAGTACGCTTAGACAAAGACCTGATCGACAGCCGAGAAATTGCTCTTGTTCCAGGAAAAAGAGTACGGAGGCCTTCGACGCGAACTTGTGGGGAGACAGGATACCCAATCACAACCCAGCATCTACCCAGAGGACAGGTGGAGAGGACCGTCGTCATCATGGCAACGGGAACGTCGAATGAAAAGTGAAGAACGATAGTCTTGCATAAGGGTAGGAGTTCTTCTGTCCTATCATGTTCGACCTAAGGCGTGTCTTCCAGAAGATTGCATTGTGGTAAATGATGCTTGATAAAAACTGTTTGCAGAGCACGCGGGAGAACAGTTTTTAATACATTTTCGGACAGTCAACATATATTTTTCAATCACGTACTTTTAAACAGTCTTCATACATTTTTCAACAGTCTTAATACAAATTTCGAGAGTCTTCTTATAAATTTCTCAATCGTATACTTTAACAGTCTTCACGGAACTAAATCTTCTAAGTCTTAATACAGTTCGATTAACATACGGACAGCAGTGGGACTTTGAAACTCTGCTACGCGGTATATAATTAAGTGACTTAAACATTTCGATATTGGGCGAGTATCCGGTAATAGTGTACCTACAGCGACTAAATCATGCGTCATACGCCAGTGCTTAATAACTCTAGAATTCTTTATTATACTCAGTTACCGCTAAACCCAGAACTGAACTAACCAATCGCAGTTTCATCAATAACCGACGTGCAGAACTATTGTTCATGTTTTACCGGACAACGAAATCGTAACGTTGTACAGTGCGAAGCGATACAATATAATTTGGAACAATTACACCACGGTATCAAAGACACTATACATTAATGTACACACAAGAAGTTCAACAATAGACAGTCAGATATATACACCATAGTTAATGATGAACTTACCCACACGACACATGATTTCATAGACTCTAACAGTAACAGCCGAATCAACAGAAAATACACACAGCGCGAGTGAATCTGATCCGCGTGTGTTGAGTGTTAGTGACGTCACAGCTACGCAACTTCACACATATGGACCACCAACGAGAAGGAGTTACACCGATGGAAATATCGGATAAATCGCTTTACAAGTAATCTTTATGCTATTCTTATCATAAGAACTCTACTGTCCTGTCTCTTTTCAAGAAACACCCCTTGAGTATTTAAATTAAATATGATAAATATGATTAACGCTATTCATCTGAGGCAAGCAATGAACGCATTAGTATAAGATTTATTGTTTGACCATTTGTGTTTTTCTATATATCGATTGTATTATATATGTATGTGTATGTTTTCCAGCAAACAACGTATTGGATTCGCATTGTAATTTGATATATATACATGTGTTCTTTTATGAATGTATTTACAGGGAATCATCCATATTTATATATTGAAGTCTCTTTATTTAATGATGTTAATAAATAAGTGTTTATTTTATCCAGAATATATGCGTTCATTATTGTCATAGTTACCTCAGAACAAGAAAGTAATGGCACTTGAATGATTTATAGTAGTTTTATTAATTTATACAATAATTAGAGTCTCAATGCAGTAATTATGCTAACATAAAAGAACTAACGCATCACTTAGCTTCAATCAGTTGATATGAGTAACCTAATTGAGTGATTACACGATCTCATTTTACAAATTAGTATAATTACATAATTAATTAAATCACGGTTAGCATAATAAATAATTGCACACCTTTGTATCTTGTAATTATTAGTAACATTAAATAATAAAGAAACATCACCTAATTTTTAATGAACTTTGTTAATTACAAGCTAACTTGGTGAATTTAATTCATATGGATAGGGATATCTTCTTTCTTGAAACTTAAAAACAATGTTATATAGAATATGAGGAGTGGGATGAGGAGGTTGTTTAATTTTAGGGGTTTATGGGAAACTAAGAGATCCTTCAGCTGTTGTGGATGGCTCTGGAGGTCAGGTTTTGTTTGGCTTGGAATGAGTTGAAGTACGAGGGGGTACCCAAAAATAACAGGAATTTTTTTTAAAGGAGTTTAATTTTAAACAGGTATTTAATTTTTTTACAAAACAACCTTATCACCTTCAAAGTACTCTCCATTACACTTAATACATTTGCCCAATCTGCGATCCCATTCCTGGAAACATTTTTCAAACTCGTCTGTTGTATGGCCGACAGCTCCTGCCTCGTTTTTTTCTTTACCGCTTCCACGTCGTCAAAACGATGTCCTTTTATGTCCCTCTTCATTCGCGGAAACAAGAAGAAATCGCACGGAGCGAGGTCAGGTGAGTAAGGGGATGGGGCAAGGGAGTCATGTTGTTTTTTGCTTAAAACTGATGCACTGAAATGGACCCGAGGCACAAATTTTGCAGTGACCCTTCTCATTCCCAAATCTTCTGACAAAATTCGCTGAACCGAGCTCCAAGTTATTCCAGATAACTTACTAACCTCTTCAATGCTCCGTCGTCAGTCTTCAAGCACGAATGCATGAACTTTTTCAACATTTTCGTTAATTCTGGAAGTTGACGGACGTCCAGAATGAGGTTTGTCATCAATTCACATTTCACCTTCTTTGAAACGAGAAAACCATTGGTACACTTGAGTTTTTCCCATAGCACTATCCTCGTAAGCTATTTTCAACATCACAATAGTTTCTGTGGCGTTTTTCCCAAGCAGGAAGCAAAATTTCACAGCAGCGCGCTGTTCACTTAAATCCGCCATGACAAAAAACGAGGAGCAAGCGAAACTGCTTTTACAAAACGAATTACTGTGACCGGACACAACCTTCCCAGGCGACAACAATGACGGCACTGAACTCGGAATGAGTTGCCCTATGCTCGCCTAGTGGGAGAAATGCGTACTACGTAAGCTCCGCTAATCGCAGCGCTATTCCGGTTATTTTTGGGTACCCCCTCGTATATTGGATTGAAGAATAGACCTGGTATAGTACTATTATAGGACAAAATACAGTATTAATTGCATTAGATGATAGATTGCAGCATAGACAAGTTTATTAAACAATAATCTTTTAATGGCCTAGAGTAGAGCAGTACAAAGATTTCTGTTGTTTGATCAAAAAATTTTTCTTTGTTTTGTAATGTAACTGGCTAACATAAGATTATAGTTTATAAGGCACATTCAACTGACTGATACATGCGTAGTTGTCTGTGGAGGTTTGCCATTTTAAGTAAGCAGTATTAATTTTAAAATTGTTTTGTTTTGACAAACCAAAGAGTAACATTCCAGTAAATTTATTTTTTTTGTTATAAAACTATCTTAATTTTAAAATTACATTAAACAATTTTATATTATGACTAGAGGAATTAACAGATAATATTGTAGTTATTTATAAATGCAGTTATAGTTAACAATTAATTAATACTCACTTAAGCCAGTCCATATGATTGAAGGCTTCTTCACAGTCAAGAGCAGACCCAATTGCACAGATGTTTAGTACGCAGTGGGCGACAGTCAATAGAATAAGTAATCCTGTCTTAGCAAGGTGTGATAATTGTGCTGGTAGACAAGCTGCTATCAGCACCAACACAGTAAAGTATGAGAAATATGATGGATAAAGGCATGCACTGTTTGTGTTTTCTACGGTTGTACAGTTTGGCGGCATCTGAACTGCTGTACAGGATACCTAAAAACAGAATAAAACAAATATAGAGAAACTATTTATTATTTTTACATGATTAATTTTGAAAGTAAAAATTGTACTAAAATTAGGGTTGCGATAATGCAGGAGACTGAGATCCAGGAGTAAAAAACCAGGGCATAATTTATCCTGTTTGCATGTTTAATACAAGGTAGCAGTTAGCACCAAGAAACACATCATTACTCTTATATAAACCCAATTTAATGACAACATGTGACAGAGTAAACTCCAGCTCAGAGTAGGTGAGTCATTGGGGATGTGTGCTACTCAGTGTCCCAAGTTTCCCAACATTCAGTTTTAGGCTGCTGACACACGGGCCACTCTGTGGCACCACAGCAGTGTTCAGAGTAGTGGTGTGAAGCATGTATCAACACTGTGATTTCTATAAAACTTTGGGAGTTTTCTTAATAATTTTTTGTTGAACTTTTTAAGACTTTCTTGTTTCTGAAAACTATTTAAAACTTTTAAAACTATCATGTCGGATTTTGATTCTGATCGATTCATAATTGAATTCAGTGAAATGGACAGCCTGATGAAAAATAAATAAGGTATGTTTCTAATCAGTACTGTAGTAAAGTATGTAATAAAAATTATAATAGTAGTAATAATAATAAAGTAGGCCTACTGCATTAAACTAATGTGTAAATTCATAAAACAACTAAACTCATCTAAAGTCATAAATGTCTGAACTTGGTAGACATTTTATTGTGTAATTATATTATGACAGAAATGTAGGTGTATGTAATAGAATAGAAACAAAATACATATACAAGGTCTAAAAAGTGCAGTATTTGACTAATGTCTAATTTTTGTATAATGAGAGAACTTGGGCAATCCGGACAAAATTTCAGTACCATGCAATTTCGCTTTGAACAAGTTTTTCTATATATATTTTCTCTATTATTATTAATAATAATAAGAGTTTTTGTAAAAGAATATATTTTTAATTATTTTTTAATACAACACTGTTTTAATAGTATTTAACTAACAGCATCAGGTATACAAATTAATAATTATTTAAATTAACAGTATTTAAACAGTGTTATATTAAAAAAATAATAAAAAGTATATTCTTGTACGAAAATGTTTATTATTAATAATAATATAAAAATAATACAAGAATAATTGAGTAAATATGAACATAATATGTTCTCTAATAACTATTGTATTGTATGGCATTGCACCATACAAAAATTTAACATCATTCTCTGCAACAGTCGAATACATTTACATTTAGCCCATATGGCTCCTACAAGTGTAACAATATTCTCCCTGCAAGATCAGTCTCTAGCCATATCAGTTTACTGTTGAGTATGATAATTACAACACAAGAAAAACAGCAATTACTTATAAATTACATAATAGCATATTAGCGAATTCAGGGGAGACGGTCTCAACAATGTTTTATGCAAACACTACTTGAGCACATATGAGCCAAAATAATCTTGCCAACAATGCAGACAGTTTATAGTTGCAGACAAGTTTAGGTATGGCTTAGGTACAGGAAACCAATAGTTAATCGATTACTCAACACCAAACCGATTAATATTTCGTCTACTGTAATACGATTATTGTGTGTGTGTGTGTGTGTGTGTGTGTGTGTGAAAGAGACAGGGATGTAGGGAGGGAGGAGAAAGGTAAAGAGAGTGTACGTGGCTGTATAACATAATATATCAAAATCTTTGAAACAAATTCAACGTGACAAACAAACAATATTCATATAAATAGAAACTCTTTCTATTTTCAAACAAATATTTTCACTCAGAGATATATTTCAGGTAAGAACACATTTTTACACAAAATAAGTTATTAAAATATTTTTTATTAGGACTATGGTTTGATAGTGAAACAGTATCAGACAAGGTTTCTCTGAAAAAGGTCAATATGTCATTCTGTCTTGCCATGGGACTGACCCTTCTTGTTTACAAAAGAATTCAGCAAACTTCTCTCTTATTACTAAAGCCGTGGGCACCCTGGTTGTATGACAGGTCGATCTTCTTCCAATCCTACAACATCCTTCTCATGTTTGTGTTTTTCCTCTGTATATGAAATTGTAGCAAATTAAGAAGCTGATTAAATGTGTCTTGTGACATCCTGAAGTAGTTCAAAAATTTCGCATTGTCTGCTTTTAGCTCACTTATTATTGTATAAAACTGTCCCACTACCAACCGTTCACACATTATCTGGTGCATCCAGAATCGATGTTGTCTACGACGGCGTCGCCGACATACGAGAGGAGCAAGAAGAAGAACTTACTCATCAGAGTCCGTGATAAAACTGATCTAAAAACTAAATGAAACAATCTTTTATCACTGAGCAAATGGAGAGTGGCACGTCTCAGAAGCGAACCCATTCACACGAGCTACTGCGTGGCACCACAAAGAGGGTGGTACAAGCGACTGAGTGGTGCCACACTGTTTCAGTATCTCAGGTAATATAGTATTATCAGTTATATACAGTGGCATAACTTTGAAACACTATGGGTCTAGTTTTTTATTACTCAAGTTGAGTGTATTAGTATAAGTTTATAAATTATGGATAAAGGGATATGAGGCACTAGCGCAATGTTTCCAAGCTAGGATAGTACAAAAAAACCAGGCAAATTGAGTAGAATGACTCATCTTTTGGAGTTTTCATCTGAAATAATTATGTTTGACATTAGAATTATTTTATATAGTTAGTGGTAACATCAGACACATCATGGACAACAAAATCCAAGAATTTAATTAAGTCTTATATACAAGGTGTCCTGGGAGGAGAGGGAAGTAATTTGAGAAATGGTTCTATAGTGTAAAAGAAGAAAAAAAGTTCATATAAACATATGTCCGGAAACGCTTTGTAAGCGAGTTACGGCTAGCAAAAGATTTCGCCCGCGTTTCGGTTCCCCCGGGTAAATGAAGACTTTCTGAAATTCTCGGAAGGGGCGAATTCTGTTGTTTCTTATGGTTTTTGACCTGAAAAATCGAAAAAACAGGTCGCAGAACTGTATCTCCCATAAGTTTCATGATATCCGACGTAAAAAAGAAAAATCTTTGCCTAAAAACAAATTTTGGAAAATTGGAAACAATTGGAATTTTTTGTTGATTTTTATTGACTTTATTTACACCATTTTTCTCAGAATTAAATTCTTTACAAGTTTTGTTTTTAACTTTTATGCATTTATTAGTTATTTAACAAAGCTATTGTACTTCTAACCTAGAAAAACATGTTGAGTTCAGGGGTCACATGACCATCATTATTTAATTATTTGGTTTCTTCAATTTCCACTACCAATTACTCCCTGACTATTACTTAATTATGCTTAACTTAATTTACATTTTGGTTTTTCTGGTAAAATTACAAACAATTTGATACCCAACATGACCTGTGTGTGTGACCTAATAGATAATTTTGGTGATTTACAAAATCATGTTTTATAGGCTATTTAGTCATTTGGCTTTCACAAAATCATGTTATAATTCCTTAAACTATTTACTACATTGTGATTACTATAAAAAGAAAATCTATTTAACAATACCAGCTTATCATTACTAATTCACAGTGGTTTGACCTTTTGTTAACTATGGTTGACAATAATTTTAATGTTTAACATTTTCCTAGGTCATATCATTTCTTTAGTACTTTGTTTTATTCTTTTACAATTATTATTTGTCCTGTTGGTTTAAGACCTTAAGATTAATTGCTATTGTTTTTTTGGATGTTATTATCTGAACTAAAATTATTCCTTATTTTCTAATAACATTAACTCATTAATATAAAACAAACATAATAACTTAAAGTCATGTCCTCATGACTAAAGATTCAATTAACACTAAACAATAAATACTCTTTTAAATAACTGTTAAACTGTTCAACATATAACAATATTTTCTTGTTCACAGTCCATTTTGGTCTGTCTTTACTTAACATTTTATTTTAACTCACAATATCTTTTAGTAGTGTTAATAAATAGTTGTTCATTCTCTGGTAATAACATGACTTATTGTTTTCTTTTCTTGAATGTCAGTTATGAAAATTAAAAGGAATAAAAAAAATCGTAACTATCTTAGAACTAACAAACTTTATCAATATTAATACCTAACTTGTAGTAGTTATTATTATCATTAACATTTTGTTCATTGTTTTATTAGCCTAATACTCTTGTCTGGTGTCTATTGCACTGATTATTGTGTTCACTTATATTTGGTACCATATTCATCCTCACCGTACTGTTTGTGGGATTAATACTTATTATTATTCTTATTGGGTTATCCACTTTTTCACTGGTTGAGTACACATTGCTATTTTCCCTCACCAACTTCACTCTTATTATTTAATCTTATATACATTATTTTCTTATAAAATATGGTACATTTGTTCATTTACTGAATGCATTGTACTTCATGGTCTATTATTATGGTTTTATTTTTATTTATTTTTATGGGTTTTTATGTTGTGTTTTTACATTTATTTAGTCCCCCCATTCTTTTACATTACAATATAGATAGCAACAGAACAGGACTTAAGTTTCATGTAATAGTGATAATAATGCTGTAACACATTTTCTGACGGCCATAGACATGTCATAAATTGATTTTGTTCTTTTCTTTGTAAAGAAGTCATAAGTTTTGAATCAAGGTATGTTTAAAAACATATGTTATGTTAAGATATGCATAATTTTGTGCTCTTTTATGTCAAGTGAAATATTTGTGTGTAAGTGAGTGAGTTCGCATGTGATTCATATTTTATTTAATAACTTCGTTGATAATTGACATTTCTTTTTGAAAGTTGGACAGGGTGTTCTCATTGGTATAAACTACATTTTCCATATACTCAATTATCTAAAACTATAATTTTTATGTACATTTTTTTTTAATGAAATCAGTTCCTCTTTTATTTCATTATCTCCTAGATGGTAATAAAATTTGTAGATTAAATCTAGACAGACCTTTGCAGAATTAGACAGAGTTTTAACTTGAAGTCTGTCTATCACTGTAAACATCTATGATGTTGCTAGATAGTGGAAGATTTCCGGTCTATGCGCAGAATACCTATCATGGCATTCTGAATGTGAGAGAACACTTGAAGAAGCAGGAATTGTGTAAGCCAAATACACATGATCTATTTGTACCCAGTATCGTTGTACAGTTTGATATCGCAGTGTGTGTGTGCAAAGACGTGAATTGTCAGCATAGTCATCGAGCAATGTGCAGAGTAGCAGAAGCGAGAGCGGCGCACCTGGTGTCTACATAACTATTGGAATTCTACGCACAAGTAACCTTATATGTAAAACGAACTATTAGAATCATTTATTTAAAGACAATTAAATAATAAAAAACTTTATGTTATAACACAATAAGACGATAGTAAATTTTAATGTGTTAATTAACTAATTTTTCCTACCTCCAGATATAGCCTCTGTTGTAATAATTTCAATTAGCCTATCTACGCATTTATAATTTGTAACGTTGCAATATATATATATATATATATATATATATATATATATATATATATATAGGAATGTTAATTATCGACGGTATTATTATACTGTTAATGATTTCGAGGTTCGGTCATTAATTATGCGTCCTGGCTTAAATTCATCCCTGTCTTTAGTATGCGTAAAACATTTATTATTGATAGTGTTAACGTTTTTGAAAGCTATTTTTGTATTGTGATTAGCATTAGTGAGGATCTTGGAAAGTCTTTCTGATAATGATTTGACATAAATATAGCTGCCAGAAAGTAAATACTAACAGAACTGATCCCACGGCCCTAACACAACACGCCCGTACACACGGTCACTCGTTTCAGTTTCACAAAGCTAAAGTAATTCATGCAGAAAGTAATCATTTTAAACGGCAATTCTTAGAAATGCTAACAATAGAGAAGAATAAACACCTTTCAGTTAACAAGAAAACGGACGTACAAAGTCTTAGCAAGTGTTATTCTAATCTTATTCACTCTTTTTAAAATGGACAATAGTTTACAGGTATAGGAATACTGAACAACTTTCTAGTTAGGTACTATTAAAATTTTATATCGCTGGCAGTCTGTCAGATAACTACATAACGCTAACACTATACAATTGTAATGTGTTATATGTGTATAAGTATGGAACAGTGATAAGTGTTTAGTGTAATGTGGTTGCTGTAGCTCATCTCACAGTTAATGTAAGTAAACAGTTATAGTAATGTATGACTTTACACACACCTATACACACTTACAAATAATATAATTGTAGTAAGACTATATTTTAATGTTGTAGGCATGATTATGAGAAGAATAAATCTCGAAACGTCGCAAAACTGAGTTTTCATAATTAATGACCGAACCTCGAAATCATTAACAGTATATATATATATATATATATATATATATATTGTAACGCAACATAGTTGAGGTTCCCCAACGTTACATGAAAGACTGAATGAAATATGGTCAAAGACCATACCCTGACTTAAGGTTGTTCGATAGTTCATATGTTTGAGAAGGACCTCAAGTAAAAAGGAGGCAATGACTAATATTAAATGTAAAAGAGCCAGACCAATGAATGATTGGATGTAATGAAATATTTGTTTTGTACTGTGACATGTTAAGGTCTACAGAATATTTATATTGTATGTTGAATGTGTTAAAAATGAAATGATGTTGTTTGATAATAATACTTACTCAATAATTATGTTTATATTTTATATTAGATTTGTTTTTATACAGCACAGTATAGTTACCAATGTTAGGCACTGTACTAAGTTGTCAGTATTGTATAAAATTGAAAGATACTGTTGTTCTAATTAATGTTTATAAACTGGATCAGGAGTGTGACCAGTGTTTCAAGTCTAACAAGTAGTTCTGACAATTATGTCATAAATTAATAAAGGGTTCCAGAACCAATTGATTAATGTAAAAACAAATAACCACCAGTAAATTAAAATTCATGTAATTAACTATGTAATCAATAATTAATTGTACAGTAGGTCAGGTAAAAAGAAAATTAAGTTAAAAACCAAATAATGTTATAATGGTTGTAAATGAATCTATAGGCCTAAATTCCATATTAGTGAAAGGAAATTAATACCTTTTTAGTAAACCCAGTCCAACGAAACTCTAGTAAAACATTTACTGTTTAATAAGGAAGGTTAGGGGAGAATTTTATGTGATTCAATATTAATCCAAGCATGGAGTATTTTATTGGAAAGGAGTAGTAATATTCTATAATGCCGGCTCAAGGATATATAGAAAACATGGTTGTTAAGGCAACTGATTTTTAGTAAGTTGTTGATTTTGAATACTGATTGTTACAAGCTATTAGGTTGAGATGAACCGATATATTTAAAATATATGAATAAATATAAAGAAAATATATATATCCAAATTGAAAAAGCATTTTTGCAAAACAATTATACTGGAATGTTAATGAATCATACAAATTAAATAACCCTCTAAATTATCAATGAATACAATAAAAAAGAACTGAAAGCGTCTCACCTCATTCACTAAATAATTCCGCTGAATTTGGTATCAAACCAATTCATGCTATAAATTGAAGACCAATAAAGAGTTGAAGCCTGAATTAACGGAAATATTTGGAAATACAGAAGATTCGATTGACGAAATAACCTTCATTGACAGCGTAAGCTGAGATCCTGATTCCAGTTCGTTGGGACCAAGAATTGTGAAGACGCAAAAGAAGAATCGAAGCACAAGAGTTCCTGTGGGGTTATCATCATCCATTCATTGAAGACCAGAGCAGTTTTACTGGGTGAAGACGATATAAACTGCATTTTGACCGTTGTTGACAAACATTCACCGCCTAATGAAGCTTTCGCCGCTTGGGTAAAAAAACAAATTATTTTCATATCATTGTATTTTAAGTAAATAATTTTATTCTTTTTGTAAATTGAACAACCTTAATTATGCGTTTTACCTGGCCTTACTAATGGTTCAAAGAACTACACGAACCCTGGTATAAGAATTATTTGTCATTATTTTCAAAGTATATATGTTTTTTTTTAGAGTTCGAATAATTAAGAATCGATACATGTTGAGATAGTCGATTGGATCGTCTTATTGTTTGTCTGAGACAACGTAACTTGTTAAATACCAGAGAAAAATAAATAAAGTACATTTGTTGTATGAGGTAACGTTTTAATCATTGCAGAGAAAATACTATATGTAATTGGCGTAATAATTTATTAACAGATTGATACAAACACTCAGAATAACTAACCTATACGTACACTTATTTCTAATAATAGCGCTCCAAGTTTACAGCTGGTGGGACGGGAGATTGCTGAACTAACGGGTTTTGCCATACTAAATTTGAATGAAATTTTTATCGTTGAGGGACTAGGGTTGAGACAAAAACCACTTACATTCAGTAAATACTCCATATATATTGCTCATATTAAACAACCACTGAGAATTAAATTAAGTCTACAGAATACTACCATTATAAATTCAGGAATATAATTCTAAGTTTGTGGACTTAATAATCTGTGTTCTGAGGGTTTCACTGGTCACAACCGCAAGGTATATTAGTTAATAACATATTAATTAAACCAGGTAACAGCATTTTAATTGTTACGAATCGCCACCTACAACGTACTACTTGGCGTTTGTTACACCGGAGTCTCTTATAACTAATTACACTCATAAACAAGATTTCTTTATAATTTGACGTCTCCAGCTGGTATCATACATTATAACATACGTCCTCACATAATTAACAAGCAGTTCGTTACTAAATTGATTTACAACAGTGAGGCTTTAAGGAGAGATATCGAGTTTTGTTTCAAATTGACGCTCGCAAAGTGGGGCATCATCGTCTCATCTTAACACCTATATTATAATTGTGTTGCAAATTGGCGCATAACAACGTGGAGCTTATTTAAACACGTACTCGACACATTCTATATATTTTCACTTCTTTACAAATTGGCGCTCAACGAGTGGGCTTTAGTTAAGTAAAAACTCATATTATTTGTTACTTAACTTGAGCAGGCAACCATTAGAGGCACAGGAATGCATACGAGAGCTATTACGAAAAGAATGGAGAAGGAACAAGAAACAGAAGAAGATAGGAGGGAGAAAGAAACAGAGGTAGGTACAGATACTGAAATGGATCAACAGACAGGTGATACAGAAGAAACCGAAATAGTTATGGATATGGAAACGGAAATAGTGGAAGAAGATGCCCAAGGGGATCAACCAGATAAACCCAACCAAAAAGAAGATATAAGTATACAGGAGATGTTAAGAATTATAATGGAAAGGAATAACAAGATCCAAGAAGATAATAGACAAACTAATGAAAAAATAGACAGTATCAAAGAAGATTCCAGGAAACAGAAGGAAGAATTAAATAAAAAATTTGAAGAAAACTCAGAAAAGCTAGAAAATAAAATAGACAGTATCAAAGAAGATAATAGACAAACTAATGAAAAAATAGACAGTATTAAGGAAAGTACTAGTGAACTTTTAAAGCAAACCATAAATGAAAATAATGAACGATTGAAGGCCGATTTTAGACAAATCAATGAGAAGATAGACAGTATAAATGAAAATTCAGAAAAGCTGGAAAATAAAATAGACAGTATTAATGAGAACTCAAGAAAACAAAACGAAATTTTGAGCGAAAATTTAATCAAACAAATGAATGAAAAGTTTGACAGGAATGACGAGAATTTGAGACAGATTCAAGACGATAACAAACTAATGAACGAAAAACTTGAGGAAAACAATAAACGAATGAAAGCAGATCTTGAGAAAATCAATGAGGATAATCTTATACGAATCGATGAGAGAATTGAACGTTCTAACCAGGAAATAAGGGAAAATGTTGAAAAACAGAATGAAGGGTTAAGACAAGCTTTCAATAAGAAAATCGAGGACGCTAGTGAGGCAATCAGCCAGAAGGTAGATAAGAACGATGGCGAAAGAAAACAGGAGATCGCGGAAACAAATAGAAAACTGAAAGCGACCGATGAAGTTATTACACGAAATAGAGCTGAACTAGAGGTCAAGCTAGGCCATATAGAAGAAGAAAACCGAATTCAAGTGGAATCAATACGAACTGATTGCGGAAACCAGCATCGAAATTTAGATACGATCATGAACGAAGTACAGGAGTAAGGACAACGTAACCAGGATAGAATCGAGAACCTACAACGGTCAGTTGACAACCGATCGATCACTGTCCCATATACACAACATATAGACGACCGGGAGACCATCAACTTTAAGACATACAGGAGAAATCCAATGGAATTCTTGGAACGGGTCGGCGAACAAATTATGAGAACCGGTGAAAACAGGTGGCCAATAATTCGTCGTTATTTAGACGATCATTTTAAAGAAACTTATGATAACTGGTGGACAGCCACCAGGCACGAGATACGAAGCTACGAAGAATTTAAAATAGCTTTTAAAGCCAGATACTGGTCAGACGCCACCCAGAACGTAGTGAGGGAGAGCATCAGTTATGGAAGATATGACGCCAGCCGGGGAACAACACTTACCGCCTACTTCCTGGGAAAAGTATGTTTGGCAAGACATCTTGAACCAAAAATCCCAGAGGAAATTCTCGTCACCAGGTTAGCATACCACTATGATAACGGTATATCAATAGCACGATCGGGTGGACAAATAAAAACTATACAGGCCATGTCAACGCTATTGGAAGAGCACGAGCGTGAAGTACATTATCGAAGGAGTCGTCAGAGAAACGACCAGTATGGGAACAGGGATTTCCCAGACTATAACAATAGAAACAATAACCATAACAGTCATGAGGCGAATAACCGGACGAACTATAATGGCAGGCCTGGTAATTATGGTAATGAGGCGTACCAACGGCAAAATAACAACAACAGCCCAAGGAACAACGGAAACAATTACGGGAATAGACAGAGTATTCCGAACAACCAATATAACCGGTCGTATAACCCAAATTACCAGAATCGGAACACGAACAACCGAAATTATGATAACAGCAACCGTAACCCGAATAACCAAAACCAAAACTACAGAAGAGTTAATTATGTGGGGGCGTACGACAATTATAACGGGAGGACATACTACCAAGGACGTCGAAGTTTTGATAGGGACACCGATTGGAACCAGTACAGTAATAACGATAGAAGGGAGACTAGAACTAATAGGGGCAGAAGTCGGAGTCAGAAGGACTACCGCCGGGTTAACTACGAAGAGGTCGTCCATTAAGGGTTTCCAGACCAATGGTGAATTTTATAAGGGCCGAAGAGAATGGTCCAAGGAGTGATCAACACCAAGGGGAGAATGATAATGAGTGTTTACAACGGAGCAATAACATCGGAGAATCCAGATCCGGAAGCGAGAACCAAAGAAGGGACGATCCATCTAGGAATGTCCGAATAATTTATAATCAACAGAACCCACCAGAACGCTGGATTCCCCTAAGAGGAGATGGCCACCGACCCAGTACATCCCAGGATGTAAGACAAGAAATAAATGAAGAAGAAGCCACGGCCGACAGATGGAATACATAAAGAGAATAAAAAACCCAAAATTCCAAAGGATGTAAGAACAACTTACTCATAATTATTCAGAAACAGTATGATTTAAAATAAAGAGAATAAATACCCCAAAATTCAAAAAATGAAGTAAGCTCAACTTACAAACAAGTATCTAAGAGAACAATTTATGAGTTATATAAGAAAGAGAATTTTGAAGATAAAAAGAACAACCCAAAGTCGAAAAATAAGTAAGAACACCTTACTATACAATTTAGAAGAAATTGCTTTAAACTGATATGAAAGAAGAAAAAAATTTTACACTAATTCAACCTAATAAAAATCATCAAAACCAGAAGACGAAATGAGTTTATCTAATGTAACATAATAGTGAGAAATGTAATTTCGAATGTAAAAGAAATAATAATGATTGTGCCAGAAGAATATAGCTACATAATGTAATGTATAGTACTGACCAAAATCTCATAACCAGCTGTATTGATCACAAAGGAATATGAGCCAATGAAGACAAGAGAATGAAGAAGCCAAAATGGAACCATCAAAAGGATCACCAGAAAAGAAAAAACAAATGGTTCAGAATTATCCGAAGACAAAACCCAATTAATAAATGTCAATAAAATAGCCAAGTATTGGAGAGAAAAAGTGTATAATAGAAGGAAGAAATAATATGAAGAAATAATATGATCTGAGTTAAAGTACAGTGAATAATCCCTAGAATATGATTATTATTTATTATTTTATTGAAGGTCACATGATGACTACCTTACGAGGTTTATTAATGAAGATTGACTGTAGAATGTTCCAGCAATCATTTAACTGGGCAGAGATGGTGTTCCTCTGATCCCAGAAAGTATGTAACGGACGACGGTAATTGGTTAGCCGATAGAGCACACGATTCGATTCCAGTTATAATGTTAGGGAGGTTTAGGAAAATTAAATATTAGAGGGAAAACTCACAAATAAATATAGAGAATTAAATAAACCCAGATCCAAAATGTATAATTAATGAAGAATGTCACAAGAATGATTATAGAAATAAGATTTAAACTTGGGAAATAATTGACTTTAAGAAGGAACGAAGAAATGATAATAAAATAACGAATAATTGGGAAATATAAAAGTACTATAAATAGGAAACCAATTGGCCAGATACAAATTAGAAGTTTATTTCTTGCTAAACTTTGTTTATACCAAAATAAACTTATTTCGAAGGGGGGGTGTTATGTAACGCAACATAGTTGAGGTTCCCCAACGTTACATGAAAGACTGAATGAAATATGGTCAAAGACCATACCCTGACTTAAGGTTGTTCGATAGTTCATATGTTTGAGAAGGACCTCAAGTAAAAAGGAGGCAATGACTAATATTAAATGTAAAAGAGCCAGACCAATGAATGATTGGATGTAATGAAATATTTGTTTTGTACTGTGACATGTTAAGGTCTACAGAATATTTATATTGTATGTTGAATGTGTTAAAAATGAAATGATGTTGTTTGATAATAATACTTACTCAATAATTATGTTTATATTTTATATTAGATTTGTTTTTATACAGCACAGTATAGTTACCAATGTTAGGCACTGTACTAAGTTGTCAGTATTGTATAAAATTGAAAGATACTGTTGTTCTAATTAATGTTTATAAACTGGATCAGGAGTGTGACCAGTGTTTCAAGTCTAACAAGTAGTTCTGACAATTATGTCATAAATTAATAAAGGGTTCCAGAACCAATTGATTAATGTAAAAACAAATAACCACCAGTAAATTAAAATTCATGTAATTAACTATGTAATCAATAATTAATTGTACAGTAGGTCAGGTAAAAAGAAAATTAAGTTAAAAACCAAATAATGTTATAATGGTTGTAAATGAATCTATAGGCCTAAATTCCATATTAGTGAAAGGAAATTAATACCTTTTTAGTAAACCCAGTCCAACGAAACTCTAGTAAAACATTTACTGTTTAATAAGGAAGGTTAGGGGAGAATTTTATGTGATTCAATATTAATCCAAGCATGGAGTATTTTATTGGAAAGGAGTAGTAATATTCTATAATGCCGGCTCAAGGATATATAGAAAACATGGTTGTTAAGGCAACTGATTTTTAGTAAGTTGTTGATTTTGAATACTGATTGTTACAAGCTATTAGGTTGAGATGAACCGATATATTTAAAATATATGAATAAATATAAAGAAAATATATATATCCAAATTGAAAAAGCATTTTTGCAAAACAATTATACTGGAATGTTAATGAATCATACAAATTAAATAACCCTCTAAATTATCAATGAATACAATAAAAAAGAACTGAAAGCGTCTCACCTCATTCACTAAATAATTCCGCTGAATTTGGTATCAAACCAATTCATGCTATAAATTGAAGACCAATAAAGAGTTGAAGCCTGAATTAACGGAAATATTTGGAAATACAGAAGATTCGATTGACGAAATAACCTTCATTGACAGCGTAAGCTGAGATCCTGATTCCAGTTCGTTGGGACCAAGAATTGTGAAGACGCAAAAGAAGAATCGAAGCACAAGAGTTCCTGTGGGGTTATCATCATCCATTCATTGAAGACCAGAGCAGTTTTACTGGGTGAAGACGATATAAACTGCATTTTGACCGTTGTTGACAAACATTCACCGCCTAATGAAGCTTTCGCCGCTTGGGTAAAAAAACAAATTATTTTCATATCATTGTATTTTAAGTAAATAATTTTATTCTTTTTGTAAATTGAACAACCTTAATTATGCGTTTTACCTGGCCTTACTAATGGTTCAAAGAACTACACGAACCCTGGTATAAGACTTATTTGTCATTATTTTCAAAGTATATATGTTTTTTTTTTAGAGTTCGAATAATTAAGAATCGATACATGTTGAGATAGTCGATTGGATCGCCTTATTGTTTGTCTGAGACAACGTAACTTGTTAAATACCAGAGAAAAATAAATAAAGTACATTTGTTGTATGAGGTAACGTTTTAATCATTGCAGAGAAAATACTATATGTAATTGGCGTAATAATTTATTAACAGATTGATACAAACACTCAGAATAACTAACCTATACGTACACTTATTTCTAATAATAGCGCTCCAAGTTTACAGCTGGTGGGACGGGAGATTGCTGAACTAACGGGTTTTGCCATACTAAATTTGAATGAAATTTTTATCGTTGAGGGACTAGGGTTGAGACAAAAACCACTTACATTCAGTAAATACTCCATATATATTGCACATATTAAACAACCACTGAGAATTAAATTAAGTCTACAGAATACTACCATTATAAATTCAGGAATATAATTCTAAGTTTGTGGACTTAATAATCTGTGTTCTGAGGGTTTCACTGGTCACAACCGCAAGGTATATTAGTTAATAACATATTAATTAAACCAGGTAACAGCATTTTAATTGTTACGAATCGCCACCTACAACGTATTACTTGGCGTTTGTTACACCGGAGTCTCTTATAACTAATTACACTCATAAACAAGATTTCTTTATAATTTGACGTCTCCAGCTGGTATCATACATTATAACATACGTCCTCACATAATTAACAAGCAGTTCGTTACTAAATTGATTTACAACAGTGAGGCTTTAAGGAGAGATATCGAGTTTTGTTTCAAATTGACGCTCGCAAAGTGGGGCATCATCGTCTCATCTTAACACCTATATTATAATTGTGTTGCAAATTGGCGCATAACAACGTGGAGCTTATTTAAACACGTACTCGACACATTCTATATATTTTCACTTCTTTACAATATATATATATATATATATATATATATATTATAACATGACCAAAGGTACAGAAATCAAAGAGTAATTATAAGCCATGAACTTAGGAATAATACAGCAGCAACAACATCCAAATTGAATGTAACAAAGTATTCATGATGAAAAGTAGCTAAGATCATGAAAAGAAATAGAAACCCCAGATTATTATGAAGATAAAAGATAATTGACCATAACCATCACCAGGAAGAGGAACTTGATAAAACTGTAAAATTAATTAAGAGAGAACTATGAGTTCAAGGTGAAGGAAACAAGATACCCCATTGACAGACCAGACTTATCCAAATACTGAATAATAATGACTGAGACTTAAGACTATTAGACCCAACTAGATTAGGAGAGTGATAAAATAAAGAATAAATGAGTGTAACTAATATAATAAGGCAGAATATAAGAGAATAACCATGTAATTTAAATATTAACTTTGAAAGTGGTGAAAATCCTAGAATATCAGAAAAGACTGATCGCTAATTAAACAGGGATGTAAAATAATAAAGTAAAACTGGATAATAATAACCAGTAGTATAATTAATGAGTAATATTGTATATAGAGCATTATAGTTTAAAACTATAGCCAGTGAAAGCCAACCATGTAAATTAGATTTAGTCAGAGAAAGGGAAAGTGAGGCAAACTAACCTAGCAACCTATAAAAGCACTCTTATTATGATAATAAATGTAATCAACATGATATAAAACTGTTGTGCATTATAACTAAATGAAAGTAAATAACACTAGGATCATTCTGATCACTAATACAAGACAACTAGAAGGTTGTATTTAGTATAATTAATGAAATGTACTTTGATGAAGTAATGCAGAAGTGAGGTACATACATTGTACAATACACACTAAATTAAATACTTAATAAAAATGAGAGTGATTACTATCAAAAGTACCAGTAAGAAATCACCTAACTATTGTAATATAAGCAAGGTAATACCTACCACTGGTCAAACCATGAATTATGTATTTAGAAGGAATGTGACTATTTGTACCTAGATGTAAGATCTATTATGTAAAACCAGTAATGATAAAGAAAATCAAGCAGGGACAAAATATCACAAACGGCATAGTAAACATCATGTTTGATTACAGATAAGATGTTAATGAAAATAATCAAGTTTCATAAAGAAACAATTGTAAATTACAACCATTCCATAGTACCATAACGCATATGTTTTTTAATCACAAAGTACAAGAATAGAATCACATCAGTAACCAGAATATGTTAACCACAAGTTGGTAAGAGTAGTCAATAACAAATAGAAAGTATTGACAACACTAAGAAACCTGAGAGAATAATACAAATATAAACTAATTCATGATGTTACAGACACCATGAGCATAACAAGAATTATTGTAATTATTTTTATAATTAAGGGTATAGAATCTTAGCTTACCACAACAAAAGACATTGTAGGAGCTAAATTCGACGGAAACAATATGGAATTGTAAGTAAATAATAGATAGTAAGAATATTAGTTTAATAAAATTTATTGTATTAAGATATAAGTAAAATTAAGGATCGTTGTTATTAATGGACAGAATTATATCATAAAAGGTGTTAAAACGTGCAGAATTGAAAAAGACAAATAGTGGTGAAGCCGTATGTGAGTTTACTTGTGGTATAACAGAATTATGTCCATTAGAAACAATTTCAATGATTTTTAGTAAGAAAGTAAGCGTCTATTTTGTAATCTCCAACCCAGCTACCCCAGCAGACAATACAATTAAATTATTTCTGAATTGAGAGGGAGTATGACTTCAGTATGGAATAGCATAAAATTCCACCAATCATGAACCGAGAAACGATCAAAGCCGGTAGTAGTGCAAATTGGAAAGGCGAGTTTAAACGTCATCTAAGAACACTTTTGGTCAAAGCTCGATGTGATACAGTTGACGAATTTCTACGGATCAAATTGCCGCCATTGTTACCCAGCAATCCTGTGCGACGAATGTCAACAAATGTTTATAACCTAACCAGTGCGGTTTAATATTTAATTAAGTATTGTAATTTATAATCGATGAAGTGAAATCAAGTTAAAAGTAATGAGGGAATTGCCTAGTGTAAAATAATTGGCAATTCAGGGAAATAAAGGAAAGTATCGTGTACTTATTGTTACTTACATGTTATGGTATAATCTAACCAAGTAATTTGAAATAATGACACTTTTATGAATGATTCTATTAATTGAACACTAAACTTTATTCACAATATCATTTCTTTATTGTTCAATTGTAGTGTAGATATAAATGAAGTTTAAGAATGGTTCAAGTTGATTAACCAAATAACCTAAAAGTATTGAACTTATTCATACTCCATTTGTGTAATAGTATTAAGATTTTATGATGATAGAATGTAAGCACTCTCCTATTCCGAGATTTAATAATTATAATTAACGTTTTAATAGTCCATATTTTGCAGTTTAAAAGAACCTACTTAGGAAATTTTACTTAAGACGATTCTCGTCTACGAATGTTTATTTTCATGTAACAAAATGACACCCTGAGATTGTAATTTTTTCAACCAAATTAATTAATTGTGAACCCAAGTTAAAGTAAACCAATGTATTTACCATGATTCACTAATATTTAACGCTGAATAAATTATATTTGTTAACCCTTATTAACTCCTAAAGGCAATGCCTTGTCGCTGTAGCCACGTCACTCTATCCCTTGCGATATTCTTCATTTCTTCATAGGATCCACTATTCACGATACTCATTGTGCTGCGGAAGTATGCAGTTCTTAGTCTTCCTTTGGGCTTCTTCCCCACTACTTTGCCCTCAAAGATGTTAGTTAAAAAAGCACTATGTCTGATCACATGCCCTATCAACTTAATCTTCCTCACCTCTATACTCCTAAGCAGTGTTCTATTCTCATTTATTTCCTCTAAGATCTGTTCATTCGTCTTCCTATCTGTCCAACTAGTTTTTGTCATTCTCCGCCATATCCACATCTCCATTGACTGAAGTCTGTCACTCTCCACCTTCCCTAAGGTCCATGATTCACACCCGTAAGTTAAAACACTCCATACAAATACCTTAACAAACTTTTTCCTTGTTTCAATACTAATATGGTTGCTTGTTAATAAGTTCCTTTTGCTCTGGAATGCTTGTTTTGCCAGAGCTACTCTCCTCTTAATCTCTGCCAGACACTTATTCCCACTTGTAACTATGCTACCCAGGTAACAAAATTCAGTAATGTGCTCCAATATTGTGTTGTTCAACATAATGGTTGATTTAATGTCTTCTCTTTTTTTTACTTACAACCATTAGTTTAGTTTTCTTAACATTTATCCTCAATCTCCAAGCGTGAAGAATTTTGTTAAAACGTACCTAACATTCGGGTCATATCCTTTTCTGAGTCAGCCATCAGTACAATATCATCTGTGAAGCGAATACTGTGTATCTGTTCCCCATTTATTTTAATTCCCCTAGAACTCCTTTTCATCTGAGTTACAACATCTTCTATAAACAAATTAAACAAGTACGGTGACAGTGGGCAACCTTGTCTTACCCCCTTCTTATTATTGCTTCCTTTTTACATCCATTTATGTTTATTTCAGTACTTTGCAACCTATAAATATTGAAGATTACCCTTCTAACTTTCCAGTCAAGTCCTGACTTCCTCATAGTTTGAAACAACAGCTTCCAATCAACATTGTCGAACGCCTTCTTGAGATCCACAAACACTAAATAGGTTTTCCTATTCACTTCAATTCTCCTCTCCAAGATCTGCCGCAGAGCCAAGATTGCTTCTCTGGTTCCTCTAGCTGCTCTAAATCCAAACTGATCCTCCTCCAAAGTGTGATCAATCTTTCCTTCCAGTCTGTTCTTCACTATGTTCAGCAAAATCTTAGCAGCATGAGATATTAAGGCTATCGTTCTATAATTACACAGTCGTCTACTTTACCTTTCTTTGGTATTGTGATTGTTCTACTTTTAATGAAATCAACTGGCAATACTCCCTCTTCATAGCACCCAGTAATTATTCGAAATAGCTGGTCTTTCGTTCTCTCCCCTACATTTTTCAAAAGCTCTGCTGGGAGACTGTCAGACCCTGTCGCTTTTTTCATACTCAGACCTTTAATGGCATAATCAAATTCCACCCTGCTAATTGGCGGTCCTACCATATCTCTATCTACAGCATTCTCATTTTCTAGAAACTCCTGCATGACTACCACAGCTTCCCCATCATTAGTTCCTCTATATACTCCTTCCAACGCTCGCTGACCTTATCATTTTCGAAAAGTATTTTACCATTTTTATCCTTAACAACATTACTTCGAGTCTTATGCTTCAACTGTAACAATTTAATCCTTAAATATGCCTTATCACATTTTCCTCTACTGAAATCATCTTCTATTTCAAGACTTAGTTGTTTCATCCAATTTTCTTTTTCAATGCGACACATAGAGGTAATCTGATTTTTTATTCTCTTGTACTCCTGATAATCCTTATTTCTCAGCTTATTACGCCTCCTTATTAGATCCAACATTTCCTGTGTCATCCACGGTTTCCGTGGTTCTAACTTTCTCTTCCCTAGGACACGCTGTGCTGTTGCAATTATTCCATCTCTTTGTTAACCTTTAATGGAGCTTTAATTCATTTAAAATTTATAATAACTATTTAATTATTAGCGGACAGATTATGTTTACTTGTGTAAAGTTTGGCAGCACTCAAAGCCACCGAAAGAGAAAAGATTCAATCATTATATTTGTTTATTTATAATCCTGACTTCATTAAATAGGTGATCATGACTGACTACACTGAATACAAAGTAAGTAAATAATTGTAACCCGACATGATTACTCCCAATATGTTTTAGCCGATTTAGAGTCGACGTCAAATGAAGATTCTAACACTTTTTTTTAGGTTAGAAGTACAATAACTTTGTTAAATGATTAATAAATGCATAAAAGTTAAAAACAAAACTTGTAAAGAATTTAATTCTGAGAAAAATGGTGTAAATAAAGTCAATAAAAATCAACAAAAAATTCCAATTTTGGTTAAAAACAATACAATACTTTTTTGGCAAAAAGTTTTCTGTTTTACGTTGGATATCATGAAAGTTGTGGGAAATACAGTTCTGCGACCTGTTTTATTTGATTTTTCAGGTCAAAAACCATAAGAAACAACAGAATTCGCCCCTTCATTTACCTTCCCAGAATTTCAGAAAGTCTTCATTTACCCGGGGGAACCGAAACCCGGGCGAAATCTTTCGCTAGCCGTAACTCACTTACAAAGCGTTTCCGGACATATGTTTATATGAACGTTTTTTCTTCTTTTACACTATAGAACCATTTCTCAAATTATTCCCCTCTCCTCCCGGGACACCCTATATATATAATTCTGATTTAAAGTTGCCTATGACTCTGAATTGTGGAAAATCAGTTAAAGATATTTGAAATGACTGCAAGCATTAGAGGTAGAATATTGAAGGAGATCATGTTGAGACTGTATCTAGAACTGAGCCTGTCCAAAATAAGGTGGTTAGAGAGTGAATGTACATGTTATAACAATAATGGACCTCCCTACTCTTACTTATAAAAATCAAACACTTTTTTCCATGTATTATGAGAAATGCCCTGCTTCAGACCGCAGTTACAAAGTCAGGAGTAGCTACAAATTAATGCTACCCACTGTCTTCAGTACTTCCCTTGGAATTCCATCAGCTTCCAGATGGTTTATTGTTTTGTAAAGAACCAACTGTGGGCGAAGAATGCAATGCTATTATAATTTCTTAAGAGGAAGATAAGAAACAACCTGATAACAGTGTTATCCATTTTAATACAGTCCATTATTCCACATGCTGAGAGGCCCCAAGTATATGGACAACAATCTTGTTACTTATTCCTATTGGGTTATGCCTACTTCTCACCTGAGTGCCCAATATTTTCTCCTTTTGTTGGCTTTATGAAGTTGTCTTTTAGCCTTTGTATATTTAAAAAAATTTTTAATATTTTTATAGAATAATGTTCTGGGGATACAAGAAGGATGATAGCAATCAGAAGATTAAGGCAGTTCAAAAATAAGTTTTACTTTTTACAATGTAATGAAATGATTCAGCATTTTACTTCTAATAAAATCAATTGTGAAGATGGGAGCAATGTACCTTTAAGATAGAAGACAACTGCAAGATCTGCTTTTTATGTATAAGAGTATTTATGGCCTAATTGAGGCAGGGCTCTTTGGGATCAGTTACAGAGTGCCTTATAAAAAAATGTAAAGCATGTTTTGTTCTGGTATTTGCAGCAGAGTGTGTTGGCTCCAATGATAAGATCTGTCAACCTTTGTGCCGGGGTTTGAATTTTCCCGGCGTGATTTGAACGGTTGGTGCCACCAAAGTGCGTGGCCACTGGGTGACAGCTAACATGATTATTAAGGCCATGTCTGGGGCATGGCGACGTGATCCAGTAAGCCCGCCAACCGTAACAGCTGATGCGTTGGTGGCCGAAGGTTATGTTCAACAATTCGAAACAAGTTGAATTTCTATGCCATGTGGGAACGCAGAATACATAGTCCTTTCTCTTTTCGCCTCCAACCTTCTGACAGGGTGCTTGTGGTATCTGACGGCAGGGCGAAGTATGTGTTCAGCTTTCTATATGACTTTGTAATATTCTAAAGCGTCTCAGGTGAGAATTAATTATTTTATTCAAGGTTAAACTTGATGTTAAATTAATAGTGGTTATGTGTGTGGCGTTTATGTATGTGTGTGATCCACACATGTGTGTGTGATCGTTGTAAAGTCTACTGTAAAAGGAAATCACACGTTATTTCCGGTCTACTTTGCATTTAACAGTAAATGAATTTAAAAGTAAATGTTACCATTATACCGTAACGGTTCATTATTTTATTACTTATTATCAAAAAATTAATAAGAGCAACTAGAGTGTAAAAAAGAATATTGTAACAGTGCGGGTAGTGTGTGTGTTCCGAGGCGAGAGAGTGTAGGGGGTAGCTGTGTTTTCTGATGGCCAACTACAAATAAAAAATGTTACAGGGTCCTTGTACAGCCGGGAGAGAGGGGAATGCGGAGATGGTGACATCTACAACAGTCACCATCTGCAGAGCACTGCACCCGGATGCTCCCCAACGCTGTCAGGCCCTGAACCACTTCTCCTGCAACACATCAAGGGACAGCTGCCCAGAATGAGATGAGCTGGAGCTTCGGAACTCTTCAGGAACCATCTTCAGATCGCACGCATCACCACGGCTCTACCTGGTATCATTCCAGTTCTTCAAAGTACAGGTGGGAGCCTTCCAATCACTAAACACTCAACAACAACTCCACCCGTTTTTTTTTTTAATCAAGAGTACAGGCCGTGAGGCTAGTGATGAAACTGTCTTGGTGGTGCGCAATGGCAAAGAGAAAGAATGCGCATCGCGGGACAGCGGTAGGGACAACAACCCATCAATTGGCTTAGGTCTCCGTGAGGGGAAGTGTCTCTCCAACCTGCTACCTCCCCTCCTACGCGCATAGACAGTTTCATCACTCGCCTCACGGCCTGTAATTGACGTTATATATAAATGTAAAGATAAGCTCTACACAAGGGGTACTAGAAGCCCAGGTGTTTCAAAAAATTAATATTGTAACTAACCTTTGCAAATTTAAATTATGTTGAAAAATGAACCATATTAGAACTCATTTTGAAGGATTTAAATCAACATGTTATAAAAAAAAGAAAAACACTAATAAAAAGTTGTTAATGGTTACATGAGTGTTTTATTGCAAGTCCTGTCACTCTGGGTTCCAGCACATTTTTCGCTCCATCTAGGCCAAGCGGTCTAGTTTTCAAATTTTACGTAATGGCATAAGTGGCCATTACAAATGGTAGCAGAGCGTGGTTAACATCTATGTGTGCTGACCTGAAGGTGGCAGGACTTGCAATGTGATTTGGGAGTTGACATAATTTTTTCTGGGTCGGCAAGGAAGGTGGCGTAGTTAAATACATATATATATATATATATATATTATAATATAACTCCTGTATCCACGTTAAGCCCCACTATTGTGAGTCAATTTATAACTTAACGTTTGTCGCTCCCGTGTTGATTTGCCACACGTTGGATACGTCAATTTATAACTTATCGTAATATGGAAAGTTATAATAATGTTTAAATATGCCCCAGTTCCTCTCTATTTAATATATTTGTGTTGTTGTGATTGTAATTTATGTATTGAGTGTGTAATTCTAATTTTCTCGTTCAAGCCTAGCCCGCGTTTGAAGAGAAGAGAAGGAATTCTTATCGGTTTCTCATTCTCTTTAATACAACAGTAGTCCGCGAGTGGCGCTGTGGTTCACAGACAGCTGAAAATTGTAGGTTAGTTACCCGCGTACAATAATTCCTACGTTACACTCTCTACTTATATTATAACTTGTTCACACTACACTAAATACTTTATAAATGAGAAGATATCGTTAAATTCTGAAAGGATTCTTTATTATGATTTTTATATTTCTTGACAACAACGTTCTTCCTTTACGGAGATACAAAAGTCGATAGTATTAGAAGTAATCGGTTATCGATCAGATTCAGGGTTATATATTATTTTAATTATGATTTTATATTTCTTTAAACACAGGGTGTGAAGGTTCTTTCAACTATTGGTAAGGTCAGAAAATGCATAAATAGGATTACAAGGTATTACAATATAGTATTAAGTTTTTATTAAATATTATTTAAAATAAGTGTATTTTTACCATCCGCTGGACATCGTTGCTTGGTAAGGCTGTGGACAGCTAACCTCGTAGAAGTGTTTGGTCAGTAATGGAATACAGATGAATTAATCCTCGCCAGTCTTCACTCCAAGTTCGAAATAAAAGTTGAATCTTTGGTCCTGGGATGATGCAGAATGCCGCTCCTTTTGTTCACCAATGTCCGAGTTTGTGGTTACGAGTTTCAACGTATTTCGTGTCCAACTACGCTTTTTCTATTGAATTGTGGAAACTGATGTTCAAGTATAATTTTGTGTTTTATTTTCGTTCTTTATGTTATTGGATTATTTAACTCTATTCAGGTAGTTATTTCTCTGCTTTGTTTGATTAATTAAGTTAATATTTGCTCATTATATTGAGTTTTACTATTAGAGTTCTTCCTTTAGATTTTTCGTCAATTTTCATGTACAGGTTTTTAATTGTTCGGTTATATAAGACGGTTGAATGTCAGTGAACCATACTATGGTGATTTATTACTTAATTTGTTTCCCAATTGTATTGTTTTAATTTAATTTAATCAAATCTTTTCTGAGTGCATCCAAACTAAACCGTCTTCGTTCATAGATAATTATTCAATAATCGAATCAACAACTTTTATATCTCCCGTCGTCCTTGACAACCATCCTGTCTCTTCTTGTTGGATATTATATATTATACTATAACCATTATCATATAATGTTCTTACACTCATCAAAATAATCCTTTACTAAATTTCCATTATATCCTATTATAATTTTACATATTGTTTGTTACTAAATTTTATATATTTTGCTGTCGTTTCCTCTTAATCTACTTACTGTAACAAGTATTATTTTTCTGTTACCAAAACATTACCTATCGGTATCATTGCACTATTGCATTTTGAGAATTTATTTAATTGAATTTATTTATCTGTTATTAGCAATTATTATTAACTTCTCCTAACTCATTAGATTCTATTTAGTATTTCTTACAAATTTCTTTACCTAACCTTTCTGACCTGACTTACTATACAATGTTACTGGTTTTTAGGCCTATCATTACATTTTTATTTACTTCTGATTTTAATTTGTTACTATGCATTATTATAGAATCCTTCATTTGTTTATGATATGATTACACTAAACCCTTTTGTATCTCGTTAACATTTATAGGAACAACAAGTGTTTGGCGGTGGTATACACTCTAGATAAGTTCAGGCGTTTCTTGGAACATGCTGAGTTCCTACTTGAGACCGATAATCAGGCTCTCTCTTGGCTTCTTGCTCATCCCCGGCAACTGGGTAAAATTGGAAGATGGGTGGTGAAGATTTCATCCTTCAAATTCAAAGTGCAACACATTAGGGGAACTCAAAATGTGGTTGCTGACGCTTTGTCCCGCATGTTTTCCCAACCCAGTGAAGTTCCATCTGAGCAACCCTGTGCTTATTGTTAGACTTTCCACTAGCCTTTACTGATGTGTTACCCCATCAGTTAGATGATGATAAAGAGTTGGGTCCTATCATCCATAAGTTAAAAGAGGGTAACGTACAGATTCCATATTTCATGTCCAAGGGGGTCCTGTGTTGCAAAGAGAAAAGGACGAGTCCCTAAAATCGTGCTGCCTAGCAAGTTAGTGCCCATGGTCTTCAGCTACTACCATAATTCCCCAGTAGGTGGACATAAGGGGATTTCAAAGACCATTTCCAGCATTAGGAAACATTTTATCTGGAAGGGCATGGATAGGGATATTGCGGCTAGAGTTAAGGCCTGTCATCTTTGTGGGTTAAGCAAGCCTGCCCAAAACACCAAGTTAGGTTTCTTGTCATTTGACGTGGCGAGCAGACCAATGGAGAAGTTATTCATCGACTACGTGGGACCTTTCCCACGTAGAAAGTCAGGTAATTCTTTCCTGCTTGTTTGTGTGGATGCTTTCTCTTAAATTTTTCTGGCTATTGCCCTTACGGCAGGCAAACGCTCGGCTAACCATTCTAGCACTTCAGACCAATATCTTCCAGCATTTCGGACTTCCGGCCATCATTGTCTCTGACAATGGTCCACAATTCATTTCGGGCAAATTCCGGCGAATGTGCTTCGCCAACGGTATCCAACATGTAACCACTCCCCTTTACTACCCTCAGCCGTCCCACGCGGAGAGATTCAACAGGAATTTTAGGTCTGCTCTGATTGCTTACCACGCAGAGCAACAGATTTGTTGGGACCAGAATCTTAAGTGGTTACAGTTAGCATTCAATACGGCCCTCCATGACAGTCATAAGGCCGTTCCCTTTTAGGTGATGTTTGGATTCTCGTCCACATTTCCATTGGCCAACTTGTGGAAAGTCGAAGATCTTCTGCCTAATACTCCTGACATTATGACAGCAGACAGGTGGAAGGAGCCCGGAAGAATTTGCTTCTTGCGCACGAGCGTGTCCGTGTTTGTTACAATCAGGGGCGAACTCCTAATCCCTTTAAGGTTGGGGATTTAGTCTACTGCCAAAGCCACCCGATCAGCTCAGCCGTGGACAAAAGAGCCGTCAAGTTGTGTTATCGTTGGTCCGATCCATACCGCATTCTGAGGTTTGTGTCACCAATGATGGTGAAGTTGGGAGATCCCGACAGTGAGATAGAGAAGTTGACCACTCACATATAAAAGTTGAAGTTTTGCCATAGGGCATAAGTATGTGAGTGGTGGTAGAAAGGTTGTCCTGGTTAAGGTATTAATTTGGCCCTTGGGTTCTCAGTTTGTGAGTTTGGGAGGCCTTAGGAGGTCAGAGCTCTAGTGCTAGCACGAATTCTTGTCTTTCTTCTTCTTCTTCGTCTGTCTCTCATCTCTGTATGCTGAACCTGATCAAGTCAGCATGCAGTTACCGCACACTTACACACATACACACCCAGGTATACAGGGACTCACACAGTCCAATTCTTCCTTCTTGTTTCGTTTTCTTCTGAGCCTCTGTCTTCCTGAGAGCGGTCTTTATTTTTCTGAGCCTCCCGAGGCAGCAACCAGATGCAGTTGTGATTACTTGGTTTCTTGGGCAACCATGTTGCCCTTTTGGGGAGGGGGTGTGCCGGGGTTTGAATTTTCCTGGCGTGATTTGAACGGTTGGTGCCACCAAAGCGCGTGGCCACTGGGTGACAGCTAACATGATTATTAAGGCCGTGTCTGGGGCACGGCGACGCTATCCAGTAAGCCCGCCAACGTCACAGCTGATGCGTTGGTGGCCGAAGGTTATGTTCGACAATTCGAAACAAGTTGAATTTCTACGCCATGTGGAAACGCAGAATACATAGTCCTTTCTCTTTTCGTCTCCAACCTTCTGGCAGGGTGCTTGTGTTGTCTGACGGCAGGGCAAAGTACGTGTTCAGCTTTCAATATGACTTCGTAAAATTCTAAAGCGTCTCAGGTGAGAATTAATTATTTTATTGAAGGTTAAGCTCAATGTTAAATTAATAATGGGTTATGTGTGTGATCCACACATGTGTGTGTGATCGTTGTAAAGTCTACTGTAAAAGGGAATCACACGTTATTTCCGGTCTACTTTGCATTTAACCGTAAATGAATTTAAAAGTAAATGTTACCATTATACCGTAACGGTTCATTATTTTATTACTTATTATCAAAAAATTAATAAGAGCAACTAGAGTGTAAAAAAGAATATTGTAACAGTGCGGGTAGTGTGTGTGTTCTGAGGCGAGAGAGTGTAGGGGGTAGCTGTGTTTTCTGACGGCCAACTACAAATAAAAAATGTTACAGGGTCCCCGTACAGCCGGGAGAGAGGGGAATGCGGAGATGGTGACATCTACAACAGTCACTATCTGCAGAGCACTGCACCCGGATGCTCCCCCACGCTGTCAGGCCCTGAACCACTTCTCCTGCAACACATCAAGGGACAGCTGCCCAGAATGAGATGGGCTGGAGCTTCGGAACTCTTCAGGAACCATCATCAACACGCATCGCCACGGCTCTACCTGGTATCATTCCAGTTCTTCAAAGTACAGGTGGGAGCCTTCCAATCACTAAACACTCAACAGCAACTCCACCGGTTTTTTTTTTAAATCAATAGTAATTGACGTTATATATAAATGTATAGACATGCTCTACACAAGGGGTATTAGAAGCCGAGGTGTTTCAAAAAACTAATATTGTAATTAAGCTTTGTAAATTTAAATTATGTTGAAAATGAACCATATTAGAACTCATTTTGAAGGATTTAAATCAACATGTTATAAAAAAAAGAAAAACACTAATAAAAAGTTGTTAATAGTTACATGAGTGTTTTATTGCAAGTCCTGTCACTCTGGGCTCCAGCATATTTTTCGCTCCGTCTAGGCCAAGCGGTCTAGTATTTAAATTTTACTTAATGGCCTAAGTGGCCGTTACACCTTGAATCCTGCCTGGCACAAGTAAGGCCTTGTCCAGTGTCTGCCAAGTCAACAGATAGTACCAGATCTAGTCACCTTAGCTGGGAAACTGTGAGGTGTGTGCCTTGTGGGAGCCATTCTGCTTCAGCTCTCTGCTTCAGCTGACACTTCCCGATGGCTGCATCTATCACTCATGCCTGCTCTAAGCTGCTCTAAGATCCTGGGGGAATTGTTAAGGGGGCCATGGAGTCATATCTCAGGCATGGAGTCAGGCCCGTGACTTTAAAACCTTCAAAATTTAACACACAGTGTCTGCTTCCACATTGTCAGAGCCATTATTGTGGGGATGGGAAGCCATGAGGTGTGAAGTGCCTGATTGCGGGAAGCATGGACCTGGGCATGATATGTCATCACTCTGGCCAACAACACCTACTGACTAAACTCCTGCAGGTGAATTCTTAAGGGAGCTATGGAGCTGTGCCTTCGGTGTGGAGCCAGGCTGGAGCAATCCATGTGCTCCACACCGAAGGCACACCCATCATCCACAGGGAAACTGCATCCTAACTCCTTTGTTTTTTTGGTTCATGGTCTCCAGAACTTGTTTGTACCTGGGGTTCATTGGGCTTTGAACCAGACAACGGAAACAACAATTACAACGGAGTGCGAGACACCCCGTGCAACTTCTGATGTTTGATTGTCAAAATGGTGAACAGAGGTTGTAGCAGTGAGGCTGTTGATAAGTTGAATCAGAACAGTAGCCTTTATGAAGAAAGTTATAAAGATATCAGGTGTGAACAAATAGTGTGAAGTTGACTTCAGTGTCTGTCCACTATACAAGTGTGCATATAAATATTTGTTAACTTGTTTTATATATGAGGGTAGGGTGAAAAGTTCCGTGCCTGACACAGAGATAGCGCTACTATGCTCATTATTTTGACAGTGTTGTATGAGTTCTTCCTTTTTAAGCTTAGATTAGATGATTTTAAGTCAATGAGTTGTTTATTATTAGTTGCACAGTCCACTATTTTGTTTGTAAGGGTTAACTGCAACATTCAAAAAACTGGAGCTGTCTCTATCAAATACAATGGTGAAGTGCTGGGTTGCTGAATTTACAATGGTAAGCACAACTGACAACCAACATGTTTGAATTGCTTCCTCACCAACCATGCTCACCCTGTTTAGCCCTGAGTGACTTTGCCCCTTTCCTAATCTCACAAAGTGGCTTTCTGAAAAAAGATTTACTGATAACAATCAAGTCAGCGATCCTGTAAATGGCTAATTTGAAGTCCTCAGCAAACAAGTCTTATTATTATTATTATTATTATATGTTATATGTATGATAATGGTGAGACTCTTGTTAAGGACGTAAGCTCTATACATCGTCAGAAAAAGTGTATAGAGCTAAATGGGTATTATGTTGAAATTAATCCAAAAAAGTTTTTTTTTTATTTAGGCCCAGAACTTTTCACCCTACCCTCGTATGTTTAGTGTTGCTTCGTTTCTTCTACACAATATTGACTCCCTCCACCCCCTTGAAATATGTTCCAGTTAGGTAGAACACATGAACTGAGGAATTCAAAGTGTTCCCTGCACTTTCCCCTTACCAGTACATTAGTTTCTGTGTTAGGTAGGAAACTTGAAAAAGGTTGGGACGACTAAAAGGGGTATAATACTTTTCATACTTATTGCAGTAAAAACATCTTGATAAAAAATATTCCAGTAAAAACTATAATAAAAATTCAATAAACAAAAAAAAATTAATTTAGAATGTTGGACTTCAATTTCTCATTATTAATTTTTTGTTTATAAAGTAATGTAGAGAGAAAATATTCATTATGAAGGCAGAGTTCTGTTACAAGTTGCAAAGTGTTGACTGCCTTTACAAAAGCATGAGAAAATTTGAAACACTAAAAAATTACCAAAAAGTATAATAAAATTATAATAAGAAAATTTGCAACTAATATTATAAGCCTACTGTTAAATATGTGAAATTGCATGGACAGTTTTTACAAAGTGGCTACTGATAGAAAAACAAATGAAGAGTGTTTTAATGTTGACACAGCCACTAATGTAGAAACATGAATGTTAATGTAGAAAGCTTACAGCTTTGCCTGATCAGTTAATGTTAATGCAGTGATGATTTTATAGCTTATCATGTGGGGAACCACTTAGTAAGTAGCAATAACAATACTAGTATTAATTAACCATTAAAAAAACCCTCTAATTACACATTGCAACAGCGCCTAGAGTACATTCGGTAGATTAAATTTTGTTTAAAATGTAATAACAGGGTTAAGGGTCCAGTGGTGAATCTAGAATTTGGCTTTGAAGGGGGTCCAGTATAGTGTCGCTTCATACAGAAGAAAAACAAGTTTAGACTAATTAACATTACTATCTTTAAAGTGGTTGAAATCAGTTCCATTGATAAAGTGAACAGTAAGAACACAATAAAAATACGTGATATTGAAACATTGGTTACAAGATATTTATTGACTGAATTGATTTTCCTATATTTCATATTTCAAACTTAGACACTATAATGCTGTGTAATAAACCAATTTGTATATATATATATATATATATATATATATATATAATTACTATTATATTAGCTACACAGCTGAAAAAATAATAAAACAGCCTAAAAATTAAGAGGTTAACGAAATTTATGAACTTTTTTGACCCTCTGGGGAGCGTCCAGTCCTGTTCCTCCCCACCATCTCCATAAATACACCCCTGCCAGTGTCCCAGGCTAGAACTAACACTGGCTAATGTCTAACTCTTAGCATGCCACTTCATAATCTGACACTTAATATTTTAATGTAAACATTCTATATAATCTGTATATTAACATACTATAGTTGTAAAGTTTCATTATTTAGATTAAACAAATTAATCAGAATCATGAAATGATGAAAGGTACGTTTTGTAACCATTGAAATAGTATGCGTCACCCTGACTGACTACAAGTTAGCGTAAAAGTGTTACTCCTCTTAGTACAAGGTAGTGAAAATTTTATTAAAAAATGAGGTCATAAATTTTTAGTAAAATGTAATATGATGGTATGTTTTTGTTTTGTGTCATATAAAAAGAAAAAAGTAAGAATCTAATTATTACTTGTACTTTCTTATTCTTCTTCTTTTATAATTTTATTTTCAATTTTCTGTTTAAACTGGAAGAACATGTCACATAATGAATCACTCAATTTCAGGTATCCCTATACTCTGTTAACGAATGACTATTGTAAACGCCAGTTCAGAGTTGTGCGCTTTTGTCAGAGTTTTTCATTGTGAGAAGCAGCTGGGTGAGCAACTGGGTCAGCAGTATACATTGAGAAATTCAACAAAACTTATTCACTCTTCTGCTTTAGAAACATGGAAACATACAAAGTAACAACAAAAGCTTTTTCTTTTTAAAAGTATACTAAAGAGAAATATCAGTCATGAAACACTTCTTGCATTTTTAACTTTAAATAACAAAAATGTTTTGAAAATTTGACATGGCTTTTTCTTGCTTTAGCGTAATTTTTTATCTTAACTTCACGTATTACATGTTGACGTGTGTAAGGTGATAACATATCTTTCTCATCCTTTATTCAATACTGGTTATAAGTAGCTGCTTGGACCACTGGAAGTTATGATTAGAGTTACTAATCTTGCTATCAAATTAAACGAAATGTTTGAATGAAACAAGTTTTATTATTATTATTATTATTATTATTATATGCTACGTAATGCAGGAAAAAGTGTACACCATTACAGAACATTCTACATGTTTCTCGGCTATTCCAACTGTAATGGGTGTGTGCGTAGTATTGCTGCTACTTTGAGATGAAAGACAATTAAGTGACATTTGTCACGCGCCCGCAACGAGACTTTTCCAGTTCAAGGCCGCAATTAATTACGTTCTAGTGTTTTCTAGTAGACACGTATTATGGAATACTGTATGCTGGAATCTCAGCGGGGTATAAATATAAGACTTCAGCGGCGCTTAGTTCAGTTATTGTCGGATGATTTACACAGTGCGGTTCGAAGTATTGTGGGGAAGTGTTGTGTTTTATAATTGTGCGGGACAATTGTAATACAATTGTGTCTTATATTAGTTGACATTTTTATTGCGTGTGAACAATTTTTATTTGATTTTGTTGTAAGGGACTATCTTGTTGATTACAAACTGTTTAATTGTTATAATTTAAGCTAGTGATTAGTGAATTAATTGGTGTCTTGTATTTTGCTTTCCACTGTACCATACGACGATCGGTAGACCGTCGTAACAATATGTTATTGGACCTTGACTTTTGCGTGCCGAGGTACCTGCTACTGATGGTGGACAATTACCTCAGGGACAGAGCGCTGCTTTATGGAACGCTGGAAGGAAAGTGGTGGATGGCTGTCACGGATGGGGTGGCCCAGGGTTCAATCCCTTAGACCGGACCTCTGGATCGCATCCTTTGACAGTCTGCTGAGGATGGGAATGCCGGTGTTTGGTGGGATACGCCAAAGATGTGGCGGCGTTTGTCGCTGCTCGTACCATCGACCAGGCCAGTTCAAGTTCAACAGAGTCATGCAATCAGTCAACAATTGGATGGTATCGCACGGGTTGACGTTAGCCCTCAGCAAGACGGAAGTCGTGGTATTGACTAAGAAGACGATTACCACTGTAATATCGGTACGAGTCGGAGAAGAAGTGGTCGAGTCAAAGCCAGTGGTGAAGTACCTTGCAGTCTTAATCGACTCCAAGTTGAGTTTCTTTGAGCAGATTATGCGTACGGTGGACAAAGCGGCAAAGCGAGTGATGGCGCATAGTCGGCTCATGGCAGCTCACTGGCGGCCCGAAGTCAAGCAGTAGAAGACTTTTGATGGCAGCTGTCCAGTCAGTCCTACTGTATGGAGCGGAAGTGTGGGCAGACTCCATGAATCGTAAGATTTACAGGGAGAATCTAACCCATGTCCAAAGACGAAGTGCTCTTCGAGTTGCATCGGCCTACCGCACGATGGTTTCCGAGCCGGCTGTCTTGGTCGTTGCCGGAGTGATGCCGATCGACCTTCTCCTTAAGGAACATAAGATCGTGTTTTAGAGGAAGAAGGAGGTAGACGTGAAGAAAAACTGTAAAATTGCTGTAAATGTTATAAAGTAGATTTTCTGATCGCCTGCTGTATTTTCTGAAAACGATATCATGCGGTTTGAAGATTGAAATGTATACTCAAATGGTAAAAATTCAAAATTCTTTCCTTTTTTCATCTGTTTAACACGCATTGTTTTATTTCTCTTAGCATCAAAAGTTTCACCCGTTTTGTGATGAAGTATTGTCGGCAGCTTGACTGATACTGAGGCATTGAATATACTTCATTTGCAGTCGATTGCAAGGATTGTGCGAGGCGATGGGCATGCCCGTCGCCGGCTGTTGTAGAGCTCTCGCCGTGGGGACGGGACTACTCTGGATTACTAGGTGTGGACTGCTACCGGCCGTGGGTTAGCAATTAGACAAACCTAACAGAGCGTGAGGGTTTTCCGAGGCCGGATCCAAGATTAACCTGGCACAGATGGGTTGCGACCGAAGGCGCTAATTAGGGGATTGCCCTGGAAGCGGGCATAGCGACGGTAGAACTTTATGGAGAGTGTCCGTACGCTGACGTTCAGGGAACGGGCACGAAGGGACTCTTTGATGGTCTGGTTTGATATCAGATAGTGAGCTTTACATGCCCTGCGTAGTCCTCGGTCCTAGACAGACTGAAGCCTTTGCTTTTGCAGTTTTTTTAAAATAAAACGAAGCGTAAAATCCAAAAAGAAAGAGTTGTTATTAATTAACAATATAAGAACAGTGTCACACACGCGCACGCACACAGCATGAGGGAGAGGGGAAAGGAGAGAGTACTTACCATATCAACTGCATTAGTGAGGCCAAGCACACAGATGACCAGAATGCCGATCACCCGGCGAGCCAGCAGAGAGCTATTCACAGATTCACCAACGTTGGTTAATAACTTCGGAAACACCTGCACAACACCAGTATTGATCAGTTGCTGTACTTTAACACTAACCCTTCATACATATACGAAACAAACATTCATTGATATAAAATGAACTTTGTGTACATCCATTATACTATACTATGGAAATCAATTAAATTAACTATTAACGATTTAAAAATTTCGTAAATCGCATTTACAGTTCTCTGTGTAAGTCCTGTTTACCCCATACTTACTTCAATAGAAACTTTAAATGAACTGGACGAAGCATAATTTTCAAGAAGCCTTTGCGTAAGTGAAATTGGTTCTAACGCTGACGAAAAGTTTTCTACAGACGGCTTTTGTTCCAGATAATTGGCACTATGAAAGGCCAAATTGCTATTAAATTTTTAGATATTGAATTGATAAAATAGAATTTCTTACTTTACTAAATTGCGAAAATGCCCATTTTAAAAAAACAATTTGCAGACAAAGCATTTTAAGTGTTTTTAAGAAAACTATGGCAGATTCTTTAAATGGCCCGTTTGGAAAATGAACTTTTGTGTGTGTGTACGGTCCCGACAAATGTAGAGACGGCAGTATATGATGTAAATCTACTGACATTGGTATTTCATGCCATTGGGCTCAGTAATTGAAGGGAATTACAAAACTGTGCGCCTTGATACTTACAATTCCTGTTACAAGTACTTCTGCAGAACGGTCATTTTCAATCCTGCGGTGCATACATATTTGCCATCGGAATTCTCAGTGGTCAGAACAGAGATCAATACCTCAGTTAAAAAATCTCTTCTAAAAAAATCTGGAGAGAATGATTACGTTTGATAACTCCACTGTAAACCTCTTTTTAGAGAAGAATGTTCGAATCGGCTGCAGTACAAATAGACTAAGAGTACAATTCTAAGGTGACAAATTATTATGTACATAAACAACAGCTGTTGTGTCCCGCCGCACGCCATTCCATTAGAAATAGATGGAATAAAGGAAACAGAGCAACGTAAGCGGACATCATCAAGACCCAAGTGTAAACCATGCATGCGCAGACCGTAGGTCACAAGAGTATGACGACATGGTACGGCGAACTATATCATAATCTACGTACGCCCAAACATTTCTAATCCTGCCTATAGGCCTACGTTGACTTTCCACCTTCCAACAAATATACAATGGTGGTAAATAATTTGAAGACAAAGAAAGAGCCGGATAAATAAAAACGAGGGGAAAATCAAGAATTTTCAGGTGTGAAATGTTTTACGTCTTTACCATACAAGGCGGGAAGAAACATTAGCGAGCATTCGCGACTTTCCAGTCCCCTTGTTACATTCCCCTGCTTTTGTCACACCATAGTCCTTATAGGCTACTGCGGTTGATGACCTTATACTTTCTATGTTGCTCCACGTCTACAATTTGATTTGATATTTTCTCTGGTTGTAACAAGAGGACCCGACCAGTTGTAATGTCAGTTCTCTGGTTGTTACATCGTAAATTGTTCTTAATTAAACTTAGTTATATATAATTTTACTAACAGTTTGGAAACAAAATTTAACATACAGTTTAGTACGAACGTAATTAAGGGAAATATGTAACAACTTACTGCAGAGGCAAACTGTTCGTCTACGGAGAGCAGTGTCAGGATGAAGAGCACCACAAAGCCAATAGAGGACGACAGGTAAGTTACGATGTCCCTGTGAACGTAAAACGAATTAGTAAGATGTAGGCTTATACAAAACTGCTTACACTCTAACATTTTGAATATTTGGTATACAAATTCGCATGAATTTTAAAATTGTAATGAAAGTAAAATGAATTTAAAAAAGTTCATTATGTTTTAAAACTTGTATATTGTCTGAGCTGCCGTAGTCGCTCACTATTTTGAAAGAAATACATTTACTATTACATAAATTTTCGAAATTAGATTATGGTAAAGATTACAAAAATCGCGATTGCTACTTCTTTAGTACTACAACAATTGTACAGCACACAATCATACAATAAACACTAAACATTCCGATTTTGGTTACAGTTCTTTTTAGTCTTACATTCGGCTGGATTTTAACAATTTATTTCAAATTATTGAACTTTTTTAAGCCCTAGGATCCCAAAGTTTTTAGATTTATAAAACTTAATTCCGTTCAGGTGTAGTTAATTTTCTGTTCAGTTTGATACTCCACATTAGCTTTGGCGATTTTTCATAATTTTCACCCCTCACATTTTTACCTCCCGCCCCCCTACTTTTTTTATCAGTCTCAAAAACAATAATTCGTGTAGCGTAAAACTATGCCAGGTTTTACAAAATTTGGTTGGTGCTTTCAAAAATTAACGCGAGACGAGACATACCCCAAATAGACAGACAGGTAGATAGGTAGACAGACAGACAGACAATGCCAAATGGTCGAGTTAAAACTGAGAGCTTGCTTTGCTCATTCAATTACAATTGACAAGACTAACCACTGATTTAATTTTTTAAAACAACTTTTGTTACACCTTAAAAGGATAGACGTCTTAAAAAATTAATTCAGTACACAAAACGTCGTAATTAACCTAAGAAATACGAAAATAGAATAAACAGTAATCAGTCACTCCAGTGATAGACAGTGAGACAAATAACACTTACATGAAATACTAATGAGTGAGCGAAATTCTCCCAACGAAAAACAGAAAATAATTTATTACACTGTGCACAACATATAGAAAAAGAATCCTGACCTAATTTTCTTTTTATCATTTTAAACAAAGCGTAAACTAAAAATAGTTTGTTCCCGTCCAAAGCAGATAGACTAGAGCTGGTCACTCCAAAGATTCTTCGGACGTCCCACACCTCTCTATCCTTTTGGCCCAACAATTCAATAGTTGTTTGGGGATACGGTTTTCGGTTAAGGTGTTTCAACCATTTTAGCCGACATTGGGCAATCTTAATGAGTATACTCAATAAAAAAGATAAAACAATTTAAAATTAATTATAAAATATTTAAATAAAAGTAATCTAAAAATAATAATAATAAAAAATTAAAAGTAAAAATTCCCATTAATAAAATACAAGTGATTTTACTTTTTTATGGTTTAAGACCATTTGACTGAAGACAGCTGCCGATTCTTCGTGTAGTCGAAACGTTGCTTTAAAAAAAATTAAGTAAAGGATGGCTAACATTAAGTAAAGGATGGCTAACATTAAGTAAAGGATGGCTAACATTAAGTAAAGGATGGCTAACATCCGCTTTTAAAATTTTAACGCAAGCGTTCCACTATTGTTAACGTTTAAATATGAGTTCGTTTTGAAGGACCTACATAAGCATTGAAGTCTTGAAGTCTGCATTCGGAGAAATGGTTTTTCTGATTTTCCTGGCCACAATTTAGTTAATTTTTAATTTATGGCAGTGTAGCTTAAAGCGAATGAGCTATTATCTTTCTTATATATATATATATATTCCATCACTTTCTCCTACAGTTCGTTTCTTGTTATATATAAAATATTTAAAATTTATATTTATTTTACCTCAAGATGTTATTTTTCCCTTATTTAGAACATGTTTCGAGAACTCAACTCCTGTGTTCTCATTATATGGGATGGTCAATTTTCCCAAATGATACATACCACACAAAGGCACCATAATGAACATTTGGGAAAATTTACAAATATAAAAACATAAAACACAAAACAAACTAATACCTGAACAAATACAAATCAATACAAAACATGACACAATTTTCAAAGGACTCAACATTGAAAATACACAAAATACTAATACATACACCACAATCACACACATTAAAACCAAGTTAAAGTACCAGAAGCTAACAGGAAGCCACAATAGCAACCAACCAACACACATGTACTTCACCAGAAACAAAATCCGGAAGGCTGAGGATGGGTACAAAATGGTACCCGAAACATGTTCCTAATAAGGAAAGAAATATCTTGAGGTAAATTCATTATAAAAATTAAATATAATATATATTGTAGCGTGACAGAAAATCCACTACTTATTAAGTTATATAAAATCATAAAGTTTAATTACATCAAATATGGTAAAATAATATTGAAAGAGATTTAAATAAATCAAAGGAATGAACCACGATAAAATAAAAATCCTCATTACATTATATAAAAACCACTGTTTAAATATCAAAGAAAGTATTGAAAGCAATTCATATTATAATATCTGTAATTTACCCAGCAGTAAACAAAATAAATAACACCAGATCAAGAAGAAAGAGACTCAGTTTAAGAGTGGTGAATACCAAAATACCCCAAAAACAAGAAGAGGGAAGAATAAAGTTTGTGATCAGGAAGAAAACAATACCCTGAAACCTTTAGAGAAGAACAAGGTCCGTATCAGTGAATAAATTAGATGCTCCAAACTAAACATCAGTCGAGATAACACCAAGTACCTTGGTTTACCCAAGAATAAAGAAGGAAGACAAGAAGACCAGAAGAATGAAGACTAGAAGAAGGACAAGAATGAAGACCAGAAGAAGGACAAGAATGAAGACAAGAAAGAAGATAAGAAGGACAAGAAAGAAGACAGGAGTAGAGGAAGAAATAGTATGAAAGAAACACCGTTGTAAAACCTATTATTATTATTAACTACCATCAACCCCAAACCCACAAAAACGATTCAAAAGAAAGTATAGCATACCCAAAATCCTATAAAAATGTAATTATTTAGAAAACTAAAGTGCTGTATAGTATTATAAGAAGTGAACCGACTAAAGCTATTGTGTGATAAGAAAATAAACAAGTCTTAACAGTCCATGATTACTAAAGGTCTGGTCTGAGATAATAAGACTCAAAATATCAGAACCAACAGTGAAAGTGAATTTGTGTAAGTGTTTTTTGGAAATGCAATAAACTTAAAGTTAGTGATACTATGACTTATCAGTATGCTATATAACAACTTTAATATCCAATAATAAACAGCATAATAAAATAATAAAATGGAAGATTTCCAGTATTTTATTATTTTAATGTAACTCTTTATTTACAAGACATTTGTAAAAAATGCTAATAAATAGAGTATGGGAGGTCATGTTTACTGATATAGGGGATCATAAATAATAAAGGTTTAGACCAGAAAGGACTGGCATTAATTTAGTATTCGTAAGTTTAAAATGTTTAAATAGACTGTTTGTTCACAGCCACAAAATCAGTGTGTTAGTAAAATGTATTTGTAAGAGTTATTAGAAAATAAGATTTATATTATGTGTTTTAAAATGAATTATGTTTGCTAAATAATAGCCTACATACCATTAATAATGTTTCAATAGGTATGCTATGTTAACTCAAAAATAGTTAAAAGTATATGTTCAAACCATATCAGCAATATGTTCAATGGTGCAGATTGCTAAATAATGTTCATAATTATTTATTTTAATAACAGTAGTGTTAATTAAATACTGCACCTCACAATAAATTATAAACCATTTTATTTTCATGTAATAGTAACTATGTAAAGTCAGAGGAGGAAGTAAGATTAAATTTATTTGAGAAAAACAGAAATATAAAATTCTAAAATCTAGGCCATTTGGTGAATTCACAGAAACGATATAAACCAGAATAATTCACTTATAAATCCTGTAAACTAGCCAGATTTAGATAAAGTAAATCAGTTAACCACTACTGGGAATGATCCTAGGAGTTAAAATGATAATAAGGAAATATACCTTAAAATATTGTAAATTTTAGAAATATATAAATTAATTAATTTTAAAGAGCAATGTCAAATTCAGAGATTAACACAAAAAACCAGTTTAAAGGTTTAATTTATATGTATTTAAGGAAAGGAAGAGGAATATGACTAATTAAAATTTATTATAATAGTATTAATGATATTTAAAATGGAGGAAATCTGTATAAAGACGGAAATCCAATTTTGAGCCTAATTTCCAAAAAGTAAAGAAATTTGTTAATTTCCACAAAATGTCTACAGATATGGACTATAATATATCAATTTGAAAGGAATGAGATGATTAAACCAATGATAAGGTTCATAATTCATAAAAGTGATGAATAAAATAAATAAATTCCATATATAATGTAATATTTTATCATGTGTATGGGTAATCGAAATATGTTAACAATACTTTTTCAAAGATTAACTGGGCCAAATTTTGACCAAGTTAATTAGTCTTTTGTTGAATATCAAGCTGAATAGTTGAGTGACAAAACGTTCTTTAAATCGAGTAGAAAATGGTACGTCAAATTACAATTGAAGTCAGTGCAACGAGAGGTAGATGAATTGAACACTTTCATAGCTAAATTTACCTAACCTTTAACGGCAATAGTGAGAAATAACACCTAACTTCATGATACGAGTGATATAAAACAGTATATTTGACACAATTCACTCTACAACGCATAACCACATTTACAGAAACGTAACCCACAGGAGTGAACACATACAAAATAAACTAATTAACACAAGTTTACACGGAACACTTCTTCAGAACACACCAAATAACTTAACAGACATATTACACCAGTGCGGGAAGTTTTCAAACATTCATGAAGGTATATTTGCTGTGATTTTTTTGACACAATGATTTCGCAGTGAACTCGCCATATCTAGTAGCGGCCATTTTGAAATTCAAGCCTGTCTTCCTCGTCATCCAGCAGTGACGTCATAGTCTGCCTATGGTTTGACGACAACTTTTATAAATATTACATATCAGAATTATTTAAATACTATTGAAAAATAATTATTGTATTTATTTTAATTGTTAATGTTATACTTTCTCGTCACCCTTCTCTGACTATTAATTTTAATCACTCAAAGAACCTGTCTTTTATATAATACATATCATAAATTTTGTTCTGTATGCACAATCGATAATTCCCGAGACGGAGTCGATAATTGCTCTCCATCGATAAAAAATCGATTATTTATATAAATTGTTCAATAAATCTTTATATTTCCATTATTTCTTATCTGTTATTTATTTCACAGGTTATTTTAAGAGTATTTATTAAGACTGAGGGACTTAAAGAAGAAGAAAATATTTTATTTGAGTGAGATATTGGACCAGCAAGAAAAATCACCAATCGATTGCTAACTGGAGTTAATCTATTTAACTCCAGACTTGGTTCAAATCTTCAAGAAGTGCTCGATAGTCAATAAATACCTGCCTGATTATCAAATTTGTTACAAGAACATTTAAAACAGATTTATTTCCTATAAACACACATTAGTAAACATAAACAAAATTTTTTATTATTTGAAAATTTTATTTTTATAAAATTTTCCATCAACTTTTTATCTTTTGTAACGACCGGCATACAGCGGTCTGCTTACAAAGTGGCGTCCAACTTAGAGGGCTTGATAAGATAAGCTTGGCAGCGATTAATTAATAGATACCAGAAAAATGCAAAGACGAGCTACTTCGAAAAAGAGGGCGGCAGAGGCCGAAAAAGAAGTTGACATGGGGGATAAGGAGGCAACACCTGTGGAGGATCCGGAAGTGTTACTAATCCAGGCGGAACCGAAACAACCAGCACCACCAGAGGAACAACCTGAAGTAACGACGCAGACAGGAGAAGTCAATGTCCCAGAAAAGGAGAAACCTTCACCGACCGAGGATAGTAACATACAGGAAATGTTCAAGCAGATGATGGAGACAATGAAGGGAATGAGTAAAGATTTAAAGGAGGAAATCAAATCCAAAATAGAAGGAGTAACTAAGAAAATGGATTCCACTACGGAAGATAACAAGAAGATGGAGGAGAATTTAAGCAAGAAAATGGATGACGATAACCATTCATTAAATGAAAAACTAGAGGATCTGAAGGAAGATAACCGATCCACAAAGGAAGAATTGGGCCGTAAGATAGAAAATACTAATAAAAGGATTGAGGAAACCAGTAAGAATTTGAGTAAGAAGATGGAAGAGAAAATGGAGGAAACAAGTAGGAAAATGGAAAGCGACAATCAGCAACTGAGGGAAAAGTTGGAGGAAAATAATCAGAAAATGAAGGAGAAAATGGACGAGAAGAATTAAGGGAAGTTAACCAGGAGAGCATGAATAAAGTAGACGAGAGAATTGAGTTAGCTAAGGAAGAGTTAAATAAAAAGATAACCGATACAAAGAAATCCATCGTAAAGAAGTTAGAACAGGAAGTTGTGGTTGTTAACCAGCAAATCAGAGAAGTAGACGAAAGATGTCGTCAAACAGAAAACGAAGTGCTGGAAGTCCGGGAAGTAATAACTAAGGAGATTACTCAGGTCCAAGAACAACAGAAAACAAAAATGGAGGAGACCAAGAAATTTGCTTTGGAAGAAGTGAATAAAGTGCGGACACAGGTAACCGAAAGATGCGACAGCGTGGAAGCTGCTATGTCGAACATAACCGGACAGGTGCGTCAGAGCCAGGAGGAGATAGAGATGATAAGGAACAGACCATCTGGATATCATAATTTCCCCATGTCAGAGAACAGAGAATGGGTCAATTTCCGGCAATATAAACGGAAGCCTATGGAGTTCTTGGCACGAATAGAGGAGTACCTCGAAAAACACAGAGGGAACCGATGGGTCCAGAATAGGGAAATCCTTGACGAGTCGTTTCGGGAGGTGAATGACCATTGGTGGATGGCCAACCGGAGCGACATCGACAATTATGAACAATTCAAGAGCCTATTTAAGGCCAAGTACTGGTCAGAGACCATGCAAAATCTAATAAGAGATAATATATGCCACGGCCGCTACAAACCACAAGTTGGTAGTTCAATGACAGCTTATTTCCTCGGCAAGGTGTGTATGGCCAAGCACTTAGAACCAGCCATACCGGAGGAATGCCTAATAAATAAGTTGTCCTATCATTATGATGAAGAGGTAATTCATGCGAGGAGGGGCAGCCAGATAAAAACCATCCAGGCAATGACAGAACTCCTAGAAAATTATGAAAATGAAGACTACTATCGACAGAGTCGTAGAAGAAGTGATGGGCCCGAACCAAGGATGTATCAGAACAATAACCAGGGTACGAACAACATAAATACTGGGTACCAAGGAGGCCGGGCATACCCGCGAAATAACGGTTCTAATAATAGTAATAATGTGAACAATCCTAGTTACAATGATAATAATAATACGGGTCCAAACCATCAAAACCCGAATCGGCCCTCTAATGGTTATCAGGGTAACCGCAATCCCTACCCTAATAACGCAAATAGTCAGAGAAGCCCCAATTATGGTAATAGTCATTACCCTAATAATACTAATCGTACGGGTCCCAATAATGGTAATTTTAATAATAATAGGTTTCCTCGCCCTAGAGTGAACTTCATACGAGCTGAAGACGACCGCCAACAAAGAAACTACTATCAGCGGCGTAACAGTTTCCATGAAGAGGAGGATCGTTGGAGAAGCCTAGAACGGGACCAACCAAGGTACTATCCGGCAAGAAGGAGTAACAGTTTAGATGACCCTGAACGGAACATGAACCGAAATCAACCATCTAACCCTTATACGGAGCGGACAGCAACCACTCAAGGTTTACTGACCAACACTCCGGTCGGACCTAACCGAGATAACAGTGAGAATGAAAATTGGGTTGTAGTCGGGGAATATCCTAGTCACAAAATACTGCATAACGAACCAAAAAACGACGGAGGACCCCGAATAGCTCAAGTCAACCATATCAAAGCAGAAGGTAGTCAAAAACCTAAAAAGGATCCATACGGATACATAATGAGGTGGTAAAAGGGACTGATGTCATGATAACCGACAACGGCAAAAACCACCACAAAGAAGATGAAAATAATTACCACTTAGGAAAAATGAGAAGAAGAAGAAGGGACAAAGAACCAAAACGGGGATTTAAAAAAAAAAATTAATTAAGAAAAAACACCTTACAAAGGAAATATGAGCAACAATGCACCATAATAAAAGCATCCACCTGGGTATAAAGGAAAAATAATAATAAGAAATACGTTTGAATAAAGACAAGAAAAGAGTCATACAATATTTATGAAACTAATATGATATGTTTACCACATAATATAGAAAACTATTACCATTATTTATGAAAAGTATCATGAGAAAGAAGAAGAAATAGAATTTAAAATCCTCAAAATTCTAAAACAAATGTAAGCCCACCTTACATACCAGTTATTTATGAAAAATCTATGTGGCAATAATATAATAATATAAGAAGAAATTAGAATTTAAAATCATCAAAATTCCAAAGACAAAGTAAGTACATCTTACTACACCATTATTAATGAAACCATTTAGAAGATATGTATAAGAAGAAGTTAGAATAAAATCCTCAAAATTCTAAAACACATGTAAGCCCACCTTACATACCAGTTATTTATGAAAAAACTTTATGGCAATAATAGAAGAAGAGTTTAGAATTAATCATCAAAATTCCAAAGACAAAGTAAGTACATCTTACTACACCATTATTAATGAAACCATTTGGAAGATATGTATAAGAAGAAGTTAGAATAAAATCCTCAAAATTCTAAAACACATGTAAGCCCACCTTACATACCAGTTATTTATGAAAAAACTTTATGGCAATAATAGAAGAAGAGTTTAGAATTAACCATCAAAATTCCAAAGACAAAGTAAGTAATCTTACTACAAGATTATTAATGAAACCATTTAGAAGATATATAATATAAGAAGAAATTAGAATTTAGAATAATCAAAATTCTAAAACACACGTAAGCCCACCTTACATACCAGTTATTTATGAAAAATCTATGTGGCAATAATATAAGAAGAAGTTAGAATTAAATCATCAAAATTCTAAAACAAATGTAAGCCCACCTTACATAAAAATTATTTAAGAAAACTTTATGGCAAGAATATAAGAGAAGAATTTAAAAATCATCAAAATTCCAAACAAGGGTAAGATCACCTTACTAAAAAAAAATTTGAAAAACTTTACGACAATAATATAAGAAGAAGTTAGAAAAAATTATCAAAATTCCAAAGACAAAGTAAGTACATCTTACTACACCATTATTAATGAAACCATTTAGAAGATATGTACAAGAAGAAGTTAGAATTTAAAATAATCAAAATTCTAAAACACATGTAAGCCAACCTTACATACCAGTTATTTATGAAAAATCTATGTGGCAATAATATAAGAAGAAATTAGAATTTAAAATAATAAAAATTCTAAAACACATGTAAGCCCACCTTACATAAAAATTATGTGAAGAAAAACTTTATGGCTATAATATAAGAAGAGTGAATTTTGAATTGTGTATAAATCAAGTTTCCAAACCAAGAATAAGTACAACTTACCAATCAATTATTAATGAAACACTTTGGGGAGATAAACAGAAGAGATTTAATACCATATTGATGGTAAGCATAAAATATAATTACCATGTTAATAAAGGATCATAATGGGATGAATAAAGGAACCAGACTTTAGAATTAAAACAAATAATTCTGGACAGTATGATCATGTCTAATTTTAATATAGAGAGTAAAAACCTTTCCATAAAATGATGCCAAAGGAAATTAAAAGAAAAATGAGATACGATTTGAGAAGATATGATTTGAGTTGATACGATTTGAGTGATTGAATATAATAAAGTACAAAAACTTATTTGGAATAATGAGATAATGAAACTTTGAAGTGGTATGAGGAGAAATTATGACCTCATTATGAAATTAATAAAATACATTCATTCGAAAGTATAATAACCATGACAGGAATAATGTGAGAATAATATCAAAGATTTATGTAATTAAACGAATTAATATAAAATGATTTATGAATTAAATATCAATTACGATAATGACAGTTATAAAAAGTTCTAGAAAATAGAACGAGTGGAAATAATAAGAACAAAGAAACAGTCTGAAAATGTCATAAAGATATGCTACTATAAACAATGCAGATTATAATAAAAAAAAAACCAGAAGGTAATAAAGAATTTATAACCAAAAGATTTATATGATAAGAAAAGTTGAAAAATGTAATAATAGAAGAGCTTCCTACCATAATATCAAATGAATGAAACATCCAGTTAACGAGTCAGAAGAACAACAGAGATAGGAATATTAAAATCTCTGAGAAATATAATAAGTAATAAGTGAAGTATCCCAAAGATATTTTTTTTTAAATAGTAACAAATGTGTACTATTCTGAATAATTTTTTTAAATCTGTCTGAAGATAATTCCAGCAGCATTAATATGTTTTTTGAGCAGAGATGATTTGCCTCTGTACTCAAATATGTGTGAAGTATTGGACAGCAGAGGAAAGTAGCGTACAGTGCCTCTCTGAACTGAACCAGCTCACAAAGTAGGGAATGATAGGGAGGAAATATCCCAAGGAGAAAATACTAAGAAGAAATATGAAAATGAAATAATAAATATGAACTCAGATGACTATTACTATCAAGGGAGATCAAGTGAGAATGATATAAACTTAAATATAAATAAGAAAATTTTTAAAATGGAAGGAAGTCCAGAATAATAACAAACCTAGAATAATTATCATAAGCAATCGTTTCAGACAAAGCAAGTATAGTCTGAAAAAATTACTTCTGGAGAAGGGCATTCTGTAGCGTGACAGAAAATCCACTACTTATTAAGTTATATAAAATCATAAAGTTTAATTACATCAAATATGGTAAAATAATATTGAAAGAGATTTAAATAAATCAAAGGAATGAACCACGATAAAATAAAAATCCTCATTACATTATATAAAAACCACTGTTTAAATATCAAAGAAAGTATTGAAAGCAATTCATATTATAATATCTGTAATTTACCCAGCAGTAAACAAAATAAATAACACCAGATCAAGAAGAAAGAGACTCAGTTTAAGAGTGGTGAATACCAAAATACCCCAAAAACAAGAAGAGGGAAGAATAAAGTTTGTGATCAGGAAGAAAACAATACCCTGAAACCTTTAGAGAAGAACAAGGTCCGTATCAGTGAATAAATTAGATGCTCCAAACTAAACATCAGTCGAGATAACACCAAGTACCTTGGTTTACCCAAGAATAAAGAAGGAAGACAAGAAGACCAGAAGAATGAAGACTAGAAGAAGGACAAGAATGAAGACCAGAAGAAGGACAAGAATGAAGACAAGAAAGAAGATAAGAAGGACAAGAAAGAAGACAGGAGTAGAGGAAGAAATAGTATGAAAGAAACACCGTTGTAAAACCTATTATTATTATTAACTACCATCAACCCCAAACCCACAAAAACGATTCAAAAGAAAGTATAACATACTCAAAATCCTATAAAAATGTAATTCTTTAGAAAACTAAAGTGCTGTATAGTATTATAAGAAGTGAACCGACTAAAGCTATTGTGTGATAAGAAAATAAACAAGTATTAACAGTCCATGATTACTAAAGGTCTGGTCTGAGATAATAAGACTCAAAATATCAGAACCAACAGTGAAAGTGAATTTGTGTAAGTGTTTTTTGGAAATGCAATAAACTTAAAGTTAGTGATACTATGACTTATCAGTATGCTATATAACAACTTTAATATCCAATAATAAACAGCATAATAAAATAATAAAATGGAAGATTTCCAGTATTTTATTATTTTAATGTAACTTTATTTACAAGACATTTGTAAAAAATGCTAATAAATAGAGTATGGGAGGTCATGTTTACTGATATAGGGGATCATAAATAATAAAGGTTTAGACCAGAAAGGACTGGCATTAATTTAGTATTCGTAAGTTTAAAATGTTTAAATACACTGTTTGTTCACAGCCACAAAATCAGAGTGTTAGTAAAATGTATTTGTAAGAGTTATTAGAAAATAAGATTTATATTATGTGTTTTAAAATGAATTATGTTTGCTAAATAATAGCCTACATACCATTAATAATGTTTCAATAGGTATGCTATGTTAACTCAAAAATAGTTAAAAGTATATGTTCAAACCATATCAGCAATATGTTCAATGGTGCAGATTGCTAAATAATGTTCATAATTATTTATTTTAATAACAGTAGTGTTAATTAAATACTGCACCTCACAATAAATTATAAACCATTTTATTTTCATGTAATAGTAACTATGTAAAGTCAGAGGAGGAAGTAAGATTAAATTTATTTGAGAAAAACAGAAATATAAAATTCTAAAATCTAGGCCATTTGGTGAATTCACAGAAACGATATAAACCAGAATAATTCACTTATAAATCCTGTAAACTAGCCAGATTTAGATAAAGTAAATCAGTTAACCACTACTGGGAATGATCCTAGGAGTTAAAATGATAATAAGGAAATATACCTTAAAATATTGTAAATTTTCAAAATATATAAATTAATTAATTTTAAAGAGCAATGTCAAATTCAGAGATTAACACAAAAAACCAGTTTAAAGGTTTAATTTATATGTATTTAAGGAAAGGAAGAGGAATATGACTAATTAAAATTTATTATAATAGTATTAATGATATTTAAAATGGAGGAAATCTGTATAAAGACGGAAATCCAATTTTGAGCCTATATTTCCAAAAAGTAAAGAAATTTGTTAATTTCCACAAAATGTCTACAGATATGGACTATAATATATCAATTTGAAAGGAATGAGATGATTAAACCAATGATAAGGTTCATAATTCATAAAAGTGATGAATAAAATAAATAAATTCCATATATAATGTAATATTTTATCATGTGTATGGGTAATCGAAATATGTTAACAATACTTTTTCAAAGATTAACTGGGCCAAATTTTGACCAAGTTAATTAGTCTTTTGTTGAATATCAAGCTGAATAGTTGAGTGACAAAACGTTCTTTAAATCGAGTAGAAAATGGTACGTCAAATTACAATTAAAGTCAGTGCAACGAGAGGTAGATGAATTGAACACTTTCATAGCTAAATTTACCTAACCTTTAACGGCAATAGTGAGAAATAACACCTAACTTCATGATACGAGTGATATAAAACAGTATATTTGACACAATTCACTCTACAACGCATAACCACATTTACAGAAACTTAACCCACAGGAGTGAACACATACAAAATAAACTAATTAACACAAGTTTACACGGAACACTTCTTCAGAACACACCAAATAACTTAACAGACATATTACACCAGTGCGGGAAGATTTCAAACATTCATGAAGGTATATTTGCTGTGATTTTTTTGACACAATGATTTCGCAGTGAACTCGCCATATCTAGTAGCGGCCATTTTGAAATTCAAGCCTGTCTTCCTCGTCATCCAGCAGTGACGTCATAGTCTGCCTATGGTTTGACGACAACTTTTATAAATATTACATATCAGAATTATTTAAATACTATTGAATAATAATTATTGTATTTATTTTAATTGTTAATGTTATACTTTCTCGTCACCCTTCTCTGACTATTAATTTTAATCGCTCAAAGAACCTGTCTTTTATATAATACATATCATAAATTTTGTTCTGTATGCACAATCGATAATTCCTGAGACGGAGTCGATAATTGCTCTCCATCGATAAAAAATCGATTATTTATATAAATTGTTCAATAAATCTTTATATTTCCATTATTTCTTATCTGTTATTTATTTCACAGGTTATTTTAAGGGTATTTATTAAGACTGAGGGACTTAAAGAAGAAGAAAATATTTTATTTGAGTGAGATATTGGACCAGCAAGAAAAATCACCAAGTTAATCTATTTAACTCCAGACTTGGTTCAAATCTTCAAGAAGTGCTCGATAGTCAATAAATACCTGCCTGATTATCAAATTTTTTACAAGAACATTTAAAACAGATTTATTTCCTATAAACACACATTAGTAAACATAAACAAAAATTTTATTATTTGAAAATTTTATTTTTATAAAATTTTCCATCAACTTTTTATCTTTTGTAACGACCGGCATACAGCGGTCTGCTTACAAAGTGGCGTCCAACTTAGAGGGCTTGATAAGTTAAGCTTGGCAGCGATTAATTAATAGATACCAGAAAAATGCAAAGACGAGCTACTTCGAAAAAGAGGGCGGCAGAGGCCGAAAAAGAAGTTGACATGGGGGATAAGGAGGCAACACCTGTGGAGGATCCGGAAGTGTTACTAATCCAGGCGGAACCGAAACAACCAGCACCACCAGAGGAACAACCTGAAGTAACGACGCAGACAGGAGAAGTCAATGTCCCAGAAAAGGAGAAACCTTCACCGACCGAGGATAGTAACATACAGGAAATGTTCAAGCAGATGATGGAGACAATGAAGGGAATGAGTAAAGATTTAAAGGAGGAAATCAAATCCAAAATAGAAGGAGTGACTAAGAAAATGGATTCCACTACGGAAGATAACAAGAAGATGGGGGAGAATTTAAGCAAGAAAATGGATGACAATAACCATTCATTAAATGAAAAACTAGAGGATCTGAAGGAAGATAACCGATCCACAAAGGAAGAATTGGGCCGTAAGATAGAAAATACTAATAAAAGGATTGAGGAAACCAGTAAGAATTTGAGTAAGAAGATGGAAGAGAAAATGGAGGAAACAAGTAAGAAAATGGAAAGCGACAATCAGCAACTGAGGGAAAAGTTGGAGGAAAATAATCAGAAAATGAAGGAGAAAATGGACGAGAATAATCAAAGGTTAAGAGAAGAATTAAGGGAAGTTAACCAGGAGAGCATGAATAAAGTAGACGAGAGAATTGAGTTAGCTAAGGAAGAGTTAAATAAAAAGATAACCGATACAAAGAAATCCATCGTAAAGAAGTTAGAACAGGAAGTTGTGGTTGTTAACCAGCAAATCAGAGAAGTAGACGAAAGATGTCGTCAAACAGAAAACGAAGTGCTGGAAGTCCGGGAAGTAATAACTAAGGAGATTACTCAGGTCCAAGAACAACAGAAAACAAAAATGGAGGAGACCAAGAAATTTGCTTTGGAAGAAGTGAATAAAGTGCGGACACAGGTAACCGAAAGATGCGACGGCGTGGAAGCTGCTATGTCGAACATAACCGGACAGGTGCGTCAGAGCCAGGAGGAGATAGAGATGATAAGGAACAGACCATCTGGATATCATAATTTCCCCATGTCAGAGAACAGAGAATGGCTCAATTTCCGGCAATATAAACGAAAGCCTATGGAGTTCTTGGCACGAATAGAGGAGTACCTCGAAAAACACAGAGGGAACCGATGGGTCCAGAATAGGGAAATCCTTGACGAGTCGTTTCGGGAGGTGAATGACCATTGGTGGATGGCCAACCGGAGCGACATCGATAATTATGAACAATTCAAGAGCCTATTTAAGGCCAAGTACTGGTCAGAGACCACGCAAAATCTAATAAGAGATAATATATGCCACGGCCGCTACAAACCACAAGTTGGTAGTTCAATGACAGCTTATTTCCTCGGCAAGGTGTGTATGGCCAAGCACTTAGAACCAGCCATACCGGAGGAATGCCTAATAAATAAGTTGTCCTATCATTATGATGAAGAGGTAATTCATGCGAGGAGGGGCAGCCAGATAAAAACCATCCAGGCAATGACAGAACTCCTAGAAAATTATGAAAATGAAGACTACTATCGACAGAGTCGTAGAAGAAGTGATGGGCCCAAACCAAGGATGTATCAGAACAATAACCAGGGTACGAACAACATAAATACTGGGTACCAAGGAGGCCGGGCATACCCGCGAAATAACGGTTCTAATAATAGTAATAATGTGAACAATCCTAGTTACAATGATAATAATAATACGGGTCCAAACCATCAAAACCCGAATCGGCCCTCTAATGGTTATCAGGGTAACCGCAATCCCTACCCTAATAACGCAAATAGTCAGAGAAGCCCCAATTATGGTAATAGTCATTACCCTAATAATACTAATCGTACGGGTCCCAATAATGGTAATTTTAATAATAATAGGTTTCCTCGCCCTAGAGTGAACTTCATACGAGCTGAAGACGACCGCCAACAAAGAAACTACTATCAGCGGCGTAACAGTTTCCATGAAGAGGAGGATCGTTGGAGAAGCCTAGAACGGGACCAACCAAGGTACTATCCGGCAAGAAGGAGTAACAGTTTAGATGACCCTGAACGGAACATGAACCGAAATCAACCATCTAACCCTTATACGGAGCGGACAGCAACCACTCAAGGTTTACTGACCAACACTCCGGTCGGACCTAACCGAGATAACAGTGAGAATGAAAATTGGGTAGTAGTCGGGGAATATCCTAGTCACAAAATACTGCATAACGAACCAAAAAACGACGGAGGACCCCGAATAGCTCAAGTCAACCATATCAAAACAGAAGGTAGTCAAAAACCTAAAAAGGATCCATACGGATACATAATGAGGTGGTAAAAGGGACTGATGTCATGATAACCGACAACGGCAAAAACCACCACAAAGAAGATGAAAATAATTACCACTGAGGAAAAATGAGAAGAAGAAGGGACAAAGAACCAAAACGGGGATTTAAAAAAAAAAATTAATTAAGAAAAAACACCTTACAAAGGAAATATGAGCAACAATGCACCATAATAAAAGCATCCACCTGGGTATAAAGGAAAAATAATAATAAGAAATACGTTTGAATAAAGACAAGAAAAGAGTCATACAATATTTATGAAACTAATATGATATGTTTACCACATAATATAGAAAACTATTACCATTATTTATGAAAAGTATCATGAGAAAGAAGAAGAAATAGAATTTAAAATCCTCAAAATTCTAAAACAAATGTAAGCCCACCTTACATACCAGTTATTTATGAAAAATCTATGTGGCAATAATATAATAATATAAGAAGAAATTAGAATTTAAAATCATCAAAATTCCAAAGACAAAGTAAGTACATCTTACTACACCATTATTAATGAAACCATTTAGAAGATATGTATAAGAAGAAGTTAGAATAAAATCCTCAAAATTCTAAAACACATGTAAGCCCACCTTACATACCAGTTATTTATGAAAAAACTTTATGGCAATAATAGAAGAAGAGTTTAGAATTAATCATCAAAATTCCAAAGACAAAGTAAGTACATCTTACTACACCATTATTAATGAAACCATTTGGAAGATATGTATAAGAAGAAGTTAGAATAAAATCCTCAAAATTCTAAAACACATGTAAGCCCACCTTACATACCAGTTATTTATGAAAAATCTATGTGGCAATAATATAAGAAGAAGTTAGAATTAAATCATCAAAATTCTAAAACAAATGTAAGCCCACCTTACATAAAAATTATTTAAGAAAACTTTATGGCAAGAATATAAGAGAAGAATTTAAAAATCATCAAAATTCCAAACAAGGGTAAGATCACCTTACTAACAAAAAATTTGAAAAACTTTACGACAATAATATAAGAAGAAGTTAGGAAAAATTATCAAAATTCCAAAGACAAAGTAAGTACATCTTACTACACCATTATTAATGAAACCATTTAGAAGATATGTACAAGAAGAAGTTAGAATTTAAAATAATCAAAATTCTAAAACACATGTAAGCCAACCTTACATACCAGTTATTTATGAAAAATCTATGTGGCAATAATATAAGAAGAAATTAGAATTTAAAATAATAAAAATTCTAAAACACATGTAAGCCCACCTTACATAAAAATTATGTGAAGAAAAACTTTATGGCTATAATATAAGAAGAGTGAATTTTGAATTGTGTATAAATCAAGTTTCCAAACCAAGAATAAGTACAACTTACCAATCAATTATTAATGAAACACTTTGGGGAGATAAACAGAAGAGATTTAATACCATATTGATGGTAAGCATAAAATATAATTACCATGTTAATAAAGGATCATAATGGGATGAATAAAGGAACCAGACTTTAGAATTAAAACAAATAATTCTGGACAGTATGATCATGTCTAATTTCAATATAGAGAGTAAAAACCTTTCCATAAAATGATGCCAAAGGAAATTAAAAGAAAAATGAGATACGATTTGAGAAGATACGATTTGAGTTGATACGATTTGAGTGATTGAATATAATAAAGTACAAAAACTTATTTGGAATAATGAGATAATGAAACTTTGAAGTGGTATGAGGAGAAATTATGACCTCATTATGAAATTAATAAAATACATTCATTCGAAAGTATAATAACCATGACAGGAATAATGTGAGAATAATATCAAAGATTTATGTAATTAAACGAATTAATATAAAATGATTTATGAATTAAATATCAATTACGATAATGACAGTTATAAAAAGTTCTAGAAAATAGAACGAGTGGAAATAATAAGAACAAAGAAACAGTCTGAAAATGTCATAAAGATATGCTACTATAAACAATGCAGATTATAATAAAAAAAAAACCAGAAGGTAATAAAGAATTTATAACCAAAAGATTTATATGATAAGAAAAGTTGAAAAATGTAATAATAGAAGAGCTTCCTACCATAATATCAAATGAATGAAACATCCAGTTAACGAGTCAGAAGAACAACTGAGATAGGAATATTAAAATCTCTGAGAAATATAATAAGTAATAAGTGAAGTATCCCAAAGATATCTTTTTTTAAATAGTAACAAATGTGTACTATTCTGAATAATTTTTTTAAATCTGTCTGAAGATAATTCCAGCAGCATTAATATGTTTTTTGAGCAGAGATGATTTGCCTCTGTACTCAAATATGTGTGAAGTATTGGACAGCAGAGGAAAGTAGCGTACAGTGCCTCTCTGAACTGAACCAGCTCACAAAGTAGGGAACGATAGGGAGGAAATATCCCAAGGAGAAAATACTAAGAAGAAATATGAAAATGAAATAATAAATATGAACTCAGATGACTATTACTATCAAGGGAGATCAAGTGAGAATGATATAAACTTAAATATAAATAAGAAAATTTTTAAAATGGAAGGAAGTCCAGAATAATAACAAACCTAGAATAATTATCATAAGCAATCATTTCAGACAAAGCAAGTATAGTCTGAAAAAATTACTTCTGGAGAAGGGTATTCTGTAGCGTGACAGAAAATCCACTACTTATTAAGTTATATAAAATCATAAAGTTTAATTACATCAAATATGGTAAAATAATATTGAAAGAGATTTAAATAAATCAAAGGAATGAACCACGATAAAATAAAAATCCTCATTATATTATATAAAAACCACTGTTTAAATATCAAAGAAAGTATTGAAAGCAATTCATATTATAATATCTGTAATTTACCCAGCAGTAAACAAAATAAATAACACCAGATCAAGAAGAAAGAGACTCAGTTTAAGAGTGGTGAATACCAAAATACCCCAAAAACAAGAAGAGGGAAGAATAAAGTTTGTGATCAGGAAGAAAACAATACCCTGAAACCTTTAGAGAAGAACAAGGTCCGTATCAGTGAATAAATTAGATGCTCCAAACTAAACATCAGTCGAGATAACACCAAGTACCTTGGTTTACCCAAGAATAAAGAAGGAAGACAAGAAGACCAGAAGAATGAAGACTAGAAGAAGGACAAGAATGAAGACCAGAAGAAGGACAAGAATGAAGACAAGAAAGAAGATAAGAAGGACAAGAAAGAAGACAGGAGTAGAGGAAGAAATAGTATGAAAGAAACACCGTTGTAAAACCTATTATTATTATTAACTACCATCAACCCCAAACCCACAAAAACGATTCAAAAGAAAGTATAGCATACCCAAAATCCTATAAAAATGTAATTATTTAGAAAACTAAAGTGCTGTATAGTATTATAAGAAGTGAACCGACTAAAGCTATTGTGTGATAAGAAAATAAACAAGTCTTAACAGTCCATGATTACTAAAGGTCTGGTCTGAGATAATAAGACTCAAAATATCAGAACCAACAGTGAAAGTGAATTTGTGTAAGTGTTTTTTGGAAATGCAATAAACTTAAAGTTAGTGATACTATGACTTATCAGTATGCTATATAACAACTTTAATATCCAATAATAAACAGCATAATAAAATAATAAAATGGAAGATTTCCAGTATTTTATTATTTTAATGTAACTTTATTTACAAGACATTTGTAAAAAATGCTAATAAATAGAGTATGGGAGGTCATGTTTACTGATATAGGGGATCATAAATAATAAAGGTTTAGACCAGAAAGGACTGGCATTAATTTAGTATTCGTAAGTTTAAAATGTTTAAATAGACTGTTTGTTCACAGCCACAAAATCAGTGTGTTAGTAAAATGTATTTGTAAGAGTTATTAGAAAATAAGATTTATATTATGTGTTTTAAAATGAATTATGTTTGCTAAATAATAGCCTACATACCATTAATAATGTTTCAATAGGTATGCTATGTTAACTCAAAAATAGTTAAAAGTATATGTTCAAACCATATCAGCAATATGTTCAATGGTGCAGATTGCTAAATAATGTTCATAATTATTTATTTTAATAACAGTAGTGTTAATTAAATACTGCACCTCACAATAAATTATAAACCATTTTATTTTCATGTAATAGTAACTATGTAAAGTCAGAGGAGGAAGTAAGATTAAATTTATTTGAGAAAAACAGAAATATAAAATTCTAAAATCTAGGCCATTTGGTGAATTCACAGAAACGATATAAACCAGAATAATTCACTTATAAATCCTGTAAACTAGCCAGATTTAGATAAAGTAAATCAGTTAACCACTACTGGGAATGATCCTAGGAGTTAAAATGATAATAAGGAAATATACCTTAAAATATTGTAAATTTTCAAAATATATAAATTAATTAATTTTAAAGAGCAATGTCAAATTCAGAGATTAACACAAAAAACCAGTTTAAAGGTTTAATTTATATGTATTTAAGGAAAGGAAGAGGAATATGACTAATTAAAATTTATTATAATAGTATTAATGATATTTAAAATGGAAGAAATCTGTATAAAGACGGAAATCCAATTTTGAGCCTATATTTCCAAAAAGTAAAGAAATTTGTTAATTTCCACAAAATGTCTACAGATATGGACTATAATATATCAATTTGAAAGGAATGAGATGATTAAACCAATGATAAGGTTCATAATTCATAAAAGTGATGAATAAAATAAATAAATTCCATATATAATGTAATATTTTATCATGTGTATGGGTAATCGAAATATGTTAACAATACTTTTTCAAAGATTAACTGGGCCAAATTTTGACCAAGTTAATTAGTCTTTTGTTGAATATCAAGCTGAATAGTTGAGTGACAAAACGTTCTTTAAATCGAGTAGAAAATGGTACGTCAAATTACAATTAAAGTCAGTGCAACGAGAGGTAGATGAATTGAACACTTTCATAGCTAAATTTACCTAACCTTTAACGGCAATAGTGAGAAATAACACCTAGCTTCATGATACGAGTGATATAAAACAGTATATTTGACACAATTCACTCTACAACGCATAACCACATTTACAGAAACTTAACCCACAGGAGTGAACACATACAAAATAAACTAATTAACACAAGTTTACACGGAACACTTCTTCAGAACACACCAAATAACTTAACAGACATATTACACCAGTGCGGGAAGATTTCAAACATTCATGAAGGTATATTTGCTGTGATTTTTTTGACACAATGATTTCGCAGTGAACTCGCCATATCTAGTAGCGGCCATTTTGAAATTCAAGCCTGTCTTCCTCGTCATCCAGCAGTGACGTCATAGTCTGCCTATGGTTTGACGACAACTTTTATAAATATTACATATCAGAATTATTTAAATACTATTGAATAATAATTATTGTATTTATTTTAATTGTTAATGTTATACTTTCTCGTCACCCTTCTCTGACTATTAATTTTAATCGCTCAAAGAACCTGTCTTTTATATAATACATATCATAAATTTTGTTCTGTATGCACAATCGATAATTCCCGAGACGGAGTCGATAATTGCTCTCCATCGATAAAAAATCGATTATTTATATAAATTGTTCAATAAATCTTTATATTTCCATTATTTCTTATCTGTTATTTATTTCACAGGTTATTTTAAGAGTATTTATTAAGACTGAGGGACTTAAAGAAGAAGAAAATATTTTATTTGAGTGAGATATTGGACCAGCAAGAAAAATCACCAAGTTAATCTATTTAACTCCAGACTTGGTTCAAATCTTCAAGAAGTGCTCGATAGTCAATAAATACCTGCCTGATTATCAAATTTTTTACAAGAACATTTAAAACAGATTTATTTCCTATAAACACACATTAGTAAACATAAACAAAATTTTTTATTATTTGAAAATTTTATTTTTATAAAATTTTCCATCAACTTTTTATCTTTTGTAACGACCGGCATGCAGCGGTCTGCTTACAATATATATATAAATTTGTGATATTATTCAATTTCTTTCTTCTGCAAGTAGTAGACTATAATTCGTTTTTTTTTAAAGAATATACGAATTATACTACTTTACTACTTGCAGAAGAAATAAATTGAATCATCACAAATTTATGTAATTACTGCAAGAAACGTATATGTAATTATTTATGTAGATCTACTACTTTTAGAGTAAACTGTATAAGTACTAAAACAAAATTAAAATTTAAAAAATATAAAAAACCATGATTTTAAAAATCATCGTAGTTAATTTATACCCTCAAATTATAAGAAACAATTTCAATTTAAAATTTATATTTTGGTAAATTTTAGAAAATGCATATTTTTGAAGTTATTTTGAGAAATCTTTTTTTATATTGTAATTTGAGGGCGATGAACCAGAAAATTTTTGTACAAATTGTAATACATGGCAGAGTATATTATTTTTGTGTATTTCTTCATTCTGTTTATTTCAGAATCCGATGGTATTTTATTTGATTCGTTAATACGTAAATATTGTAACGAAATAAAAATATTCTGTTTGCATAATAATAATTTTGTTTGTTACCAAAAATAAAATTTTGGTGTTTATGAAATTTTTTGAAAATATTGTTTTTGTTTTTTATTATTTAGTAATTAATTTTCGTGATGTGTTGGTGTAAAAATTTTAACTCTGTTATTACTGTTTTGTCAATTATATCACCTTTTGGTAATTAGAGTTAAGTTCCGCGTTAACAGGATTGTCTACGGCACTGATCGATTAGCGGTTCTTCTTCTTCTGATAGGATTCTCCTTTCTTTTTGGTATCTGCCGCTTTTCGTGTAGTCCGTTGGTATAATATTCTATTATGTTACACTAATAATAATTTTTGAAATAAATATAAGTCAAATTTATGAAATTCCAGTATTTATTAAACAATTTTTAAATAGATCGATATTAAATCGATATTTCAACAGTTGGTATCGACTCTTATCTCAGGCCATCGATTAATTTTTACATCTGTTTATTTTATAATAATTATTCGGTTCTTTAAACGGTTATTTTATATAGTCAGAGAAGGGTAAGGTCAAGAAAGTATAACACTTACAAATAAAAAGCTTAATAATTAAAAATGACAAAGTTATTAATTAGTATATAATGTTTATTAAAGAAAAATGCGAACCATCGAAGTCTTGATAACTATGTTGGTAATTGCTCGCGTTGAATGCTGGGAGTCAAAGATGGCGGCTCATGGACTGCATGTGTTAAACGTATTCAGCTCGACGAATTTTTCTTCCAATAAATGGTGCCTTTTCAGTGTTTCCTCGTCTCCGCAATTGTGATTATCCTTTCTGGTGTTAGTAGTATGGCTCTGGTTTAGTGTCTGGTGATTCACTTCGGTTAAATGTGTGTGATTATGTTTAATTTAGATTGTTCTATAAGGTCGAATCTTGCACTTCACTTCTCGTTATTAAGAATTATTTAGTTAATCGGTTTAATTTATTATATCACTCAATTACGGTTCCTTATTACTTGATTTTAATAGTGGTATTAATAGTTCTCACTGATTGTACGTTTTAAGTTCAAAATTCCGTACTTTACTATTTTTTCTGTAGGCTAGGCTACCTACCAATCGCCATATATTGGCATACCAATCGCCATATTAGTTTGCGATATAGGTTAATAGTAGCACAAATCGCGTTTAAGTGGTCTCGACAAGGTCCAATAATTAACTAACTCATTTCCTTCGTCTCCTGGCAAAGTCTTAGCCAATTTAATATTTGTAATACATTGTTTTAAATTCTTTGGGCTTCCGCTACATTCGGAAATCTTACATTATACTTCTAAATATATTTTTGTTATTATTTAATTTTATGAAATATTACATACATAATCTTTTTCTTTAGTTCATTCTGTTTGATTTGATACCAAATAAGATAGTTTTGCAAAGTTTTTTATCAAAAATGCTATATTTCTTTCATTTTGAAAAAGTAGGCTTAATTTTCACTTCCTGTTCTTCCCCAAAATGTTGCCATTTTATATGTTATATTTATGATTGTACTGAATCTAAGATTGACATAATATGTTTATCTTCCCTTAATTTCTCTTAATTTTGTTAATTGTTTATTCTTTTAAATATTATCCAATAATTTATGACTCCCTACCTTGAAATCTCAGTTATTACATTTGCATTTTTTCTACTAATTCTTCCTATCCTTTTACAATATTCTTTTAAAGTATAATTTACATTATATTATTCTGTTAATGATTTACCTTACATAAATCTCCTCAGTTTAATTAGTTTACTGGGCTTGATTTATCAATTATGAAGTAGTTTAGATTTACCATTTGGCCTAGATTTTAATTGGTTTTACATTCAAAGTTTTTTATTAATATAGCTTGTTTATACCCTTTCTGACCTTCTATTCTATCACAATGTTAATTAACAATTCCTTACTATAGTACAAGAACATTTAGTATTGAATTCTAACTAATAATACATAATAATTATTTAACATCAAAACATGGTAATTAATCTCAGACATTCTAGTCCTGATTATTTTTAGTAACTCATAATAAACATTTTATAATAAAAGAATGGTATCCACCCTCAGACATTGCATCCTTGATTAAAATTATTAAACATAATAAACATTTTAAAATTATAGAACATGACTCTCTATTTTCAACATTGATGTATAGAGTTCATTGGTTTCTAGAAACATCACATTTGTTTCTTCATCTTTACACCTTTCTTACAATTACTGGGGTACAGTTCTTTCTGTTTTTTATTTTATTTCAGGGATGTATCCCTTGTCACTTTACTTGCTAACTCCCTACTCTCTATTTATCATACTCATTTCAATGAATGTTCTTACATAAATAGTGGCGCTTTATTAGAAACATTAGTTTTTGCCTTTCATCATACTATTTTATTAAATAGTATTCCTGAAGTTAAATTGAAACTTTAAAGTTGTTTAAAGGTACACTTTTATTAAGTTTAAGCATTCAATGCACCTTCTTGAAGTTTATTTACTATACTATAATAACTTACACTTGTCCCCTGTTAATTCTTGATACTATCACTAATCAGTTTTATAGTTTTATATTATCAAGATATTATTTATGAAGGACTGTTAAGATTTGTTTTTTATTCTTTATAAAATAACTTTTATGGGTGCACTTCCACTTATAACTCTAAACACTTTTGTTTACATTTAATTTACATCATTTCTGTTGTTGGGTGTTATACTTTCATATGTGACATTAAAATTCTTTTGGGGTTTTTTGCCTTTCCTTGCTCGGTTTCCCTTGAGTATGTATTGTAATCTTCTCCTCCTACTATTTGGTATCTTCCACCTCATTCCCTTTTTATTATGTACGTTGGTTTGTTCTGGGTATCTTCCTTCTCCATTCTTCGTTTCTTCCTTTCATATTGTCATTAGGTACGTTGGTTTGTTCGGGGTGTCTTCCTTACTTACTCCTATCCTACCTGGGTATTTCCTTAATTTATTTTAGGTTTTAATTTAGTTTTCATTACACATTTTTGTTGCATAGTTGCTTTTTCTGTATTTTTATTTCTTCAGGTTATAATGGTATTTTAATTTTGATACTTATTGCTTTTCATTTGGGTTTTTCTTTGATATTTAATTTACTTGATTTTTATTTCTGATCACATTGCAGTCTTTATTTAGTGGATAATCTGTCATGCTACAATATTTTACTAGAATGCCATGAGGGTTATGCAATTGTACATAGCTGTATCATACGCTACACAGTATGTGCTTTAGACTTCTTATACTGAATAGTAGTAATAAGGAATTAGTAATATTGCTCTAAACGTATTAAACAGGAAAGTACTACAGTCACACGCAAATTCACAAAATAGTTTTTACAGTTCGTTTATGGCGGGGCCGTTAAATGTCAACGCATTTTGTTAAACTGTTGGCTTACGTCAAAAACGCTTGGCTGAGTTTACTGACAAATCCGCACATGACACAAGCGCTTTCAGAACTGACACTTAAAATCCCTCTACAGATAGACCTACAATTTTTTAACTTTTTCCCATACACAGATTACATGTGTAACATAGTTCTTCTGATAGTTGTCAAATGTGGGTTAATACACGAAAGGGAATAACTGGAATTTCATTTTATGTTTGTTACATTAACTTGATAACTGTATGTGCAATGTTTGTATAAATAAATTCCCCCTATACACAAAACAAAATCTCTCGTGAATCGTGTATTTTTTATAGATGAGCGTAAAATGCATAACGAAGGAATGGAATCACTGGGATTAAATAAACAGAAAACCAAACTCGGCTTTGGTAAAGCCCTCGCGCCTCAGGCTAATCTACAAACTGGAGAAGCATTTACTGCATGCCTACTACACTACAGTTAAATTATCTAGTCAAGATAAACAGTTCTTTGTTAAATATTAAGATAAAACCGGTACTTGACGCGGATATTTTGGCTTTGTACATCGATGATGCTGCAAAAACCTAAAGAATATTCTCACCATTAAACAATTTCAATCAGTGAAGAGTGGTGGGATGAATATTATTCTGTTGGAACTGGAAACATACTCCACTATCAACGCGCTGCAGACGAATTGATATTGTTTCAGTTTCCGGCAAGGCGCTCGAAAGTGTATCCTCTGTTTAAACTCGGCCGGGTGTCTTGAACGTGTACTGAGTCTTGAAAGCGCACACGAAGCGTATTAATAATTTTTGTACATTTGACAGAGTTTCTATCAGAATTGAAATGCAACAAAAACTATACAGTCAGAGAAAGTAAATAATAAAAGACGTTCACGGTTTCATGAGAAAAGAAACGCAGTTAATAGTAAAAACTGGAGAATGTGATGAGGGGTTTAACATTTAAATTTAAAAATTCCAAGAGAGAACAGAAGCAGCTGTATATGGAGCCCTCAAGATGGTGGTCAAAATATATTGCAAGAGATTATGCAAAATGGGTGAGGATGTCAGTCTAGAATGTTCATTTATGACTCCAGAGTAATTCGAAAAAAACATCTCTTACAGGCACGATTATAAACGCATTTACGTAAACCTATTCATGAATTCTACACGACTGAACATGACTTCCTACCGCAAAGAGCACTAGAAAACAAAACTTAAAGAAAATTAATTTTAAAAGTAGTAGTTTAATTTTCAAATCGCTAGGTTTTTGAGCAGAGGCGTTACCCCTACCATCAGAAAAATTCTTACTGTCGTTCGAATTCTTACTGACTGTTACAGGAAGATTCGTTGTTATATTGTTAATAACGACACATTGTTCGTTTCTAGATAAATGATATAAAATAAAAGAAATTATTTAATTTAATTTATACCGGCAACATGTTTAGAAGTATCGTGACTGGTATCTTTGCAGGTAAATTAATCTTTGGCTCATTTACACATTATGAAATACTAAAGGTAACGGAATTTTTGTTATTACGATTGCCACGAATAAAATACGGGCATCAGACTCGCAGACACACACCGTTCGGCGGACCATGTCACGCGTGCGGTTTGCCTGTTAGGGTCAATTCGAGCGCACCCCTTGCAATTGACTCCAACACGCACCCATGTACAGGACTCAAACGCGAGGCGACATGCCCCCGCGTGCAGTTTGCGTGTTTGGGTCAATGCAAGCTCGCGCCTTGCATTGACGCCAGTATGCGTTCGGGAACGCGCACCAATGTAGCGCTCGCTGTGTGCACACACACACACACACACACACACACACACACACACACACACACACACACACACACACACACACACACACACACACACACACACACACACACATGGTTTGGGGTTGTTATTCGTGGTAATCGTAGTAACAAAATTTTCCACCTGAAGCCTGTTCATAATGGACAAATCAGCAAGGATATATTTACTGCAGAGACATGTTACTGTCTGCAGTAACATACGCCTAAATAGTTAAAGACTATACGTTTCGCCATTGTATACCGATAGTATGCAGGGCTTTTAATAAATACGTTATGGAAACCACACATTTGAGTTTTTTTTTTATTTCATTCAATATGTTGAAATAATATTTGAAATATACTTGGCAAACGCGTACATCACCTTAGTTTGGGCAATTAGCTCCATCACCATCTGTAAAGGGCGATTTTGGCAGTTATGGCATTTGTTTAAGTTCCATTGAAATTTAGAAGAAATTATTTGAAAATTTATATTGTCTCTCCAAGTGTTGGTTTCGAGTGCTGTACAACACGCGCACACACACACACACACACACACACACACACACACACACACACACACACACACACACACACACACACACACACACACACACACACACACACACACACACACACACACACACACACACACACACACACACACACACACACACACACACACACACACACACACACACACACACACACACACACACACACACACACACACACACACACACACACACACACACACACACACACACACACTCGCGCGCTCTCTCTCTCTCTCTCTTTCCCTTTATTCCTTTCTGTAGCGTTAATGTAGGCCTAATCTCAACGTAACTTCATCATTCTTTACTTTTGCGTGTCAACGATTCTTTATCTCTTATTGGATGTAGTTTGTTATTTCAAATCATATGCTTGCATGTATTGAAGACTTACACGGGCAGAACGAAAAACTGAGCAGCGGAAGTGAGAAGGTGGACTATAGGACAGCCGAACAGCGAGATGACGGAGAACGTCTCTGCGTGGTGGTTGTAGTCGTACTCCTTCTGTTTGTCCTTGAACGCGAGAGTGAAGAACGTCGTGTGCTTGCTCAAATCTCTGAAACACGAACAAATGTAATGACACATAGGCCTATTAATGTAATGACATGGTCATGATTGGTTTATACTATCCGTACATGTCGTGGGCATTTCGTAATCATGGTTGGAGCATTATGCCGCGTGCGCGCACGCACACACACACACACACCACAAATTATTACAGTAACACATAAATTATTCAAAGTCTTGATTTATTTTCTTCAAAATCTTAGATGTTGAAACATATTGAAAATAAAGTTATAGAAAAATCAGGCACAATAATGGAAGGTATCGGTTACTCAAGGTCAGACCTCAAACTTTGGGGGTTGTAGATTCGACTTCCAAGAGTATATGTCTTGAGAGCACTGTTGCACATTGAGAGGTAATTTGGTAATATTTTGGGAGCTAATTTGAAATGGGGGGTCGGGGAATCGGGAAAAATAGTATTTATCTTTAAAAGATAATATACTTACGTATTTTTTTGGTTCTACGAGTACAGGTTTTTTTATTTTACCTATAATATGTTATTGAATTCTATGACTCTGGAATCATTGTTGAAACAGCAGTGCTTGCTTTTTCGCAGTCGATTTGGAAGTCGATCCGAAATGATGAATAAGAGTCAAGAAAACCCGGCTACTACGGTGCCGGTACTCTACAATCTGTCTTCCAGTTCCACATCTGGGAACGTAAAAGGTGTGGGGTTTTGGCATTCTTTGAACTAGCCATTTATTGCCAATGTTTATGACGTCCGTCTCGTAACAACAGATATTGTAGCCAGTTCGTATCGTCAGAAACACACGCATTTGTACGTACAATGTATTCCTGTTTAAATCTCTAGCGCGTTCTTTTGTAGCGCAGTGTGAATAGTCGATTCTGCACATGTAGACTCGATTAGCAGAAGTCTGTAAGGCTCTCTGACAGGCTTTCAGAAAATAAATAAATTTGTCAAACAAGATTGGAAGACCTCGGTCCTTAATAGAGACTAGCTAATACAGCGTAACAAATAAAAATAGCTTCTGGTTTTAAGCATTTACACAGATATTTTAATAGCAGATGTCTTACATGGGTCTTAACTAAAGTAAATTTAAGTAATTTAAGTGAATCAAATTAGTTGTAATTTAACTAAGATCTTAACCAAAATATGTAAAACAGTTATTATCTTAACTAAACGATGTATCCATTTTAATATTAATAACATTTTATGTTTATTGCCTGCTATATTGAAAACGCCAATCGTTAATTAAGTTAATATTTGATGTTTTGCAATTAAGATTTTTAACTGGTTTTACACCTGCTGTGCACATACCTATGAATATTTGTGTAGACGCATTTTTTTACTTACAACGGTCACAATACCTGCTGTTAGTAAACGTTTATTATCAGACGGAATCTGTACCTGTGTCCATCTCTGTTCATTAAGTCTTTCCGTAGCCTCTGTTTGAAGTCGTCCGAATCGTCCTTACTTTTATTGGCTGGACCTTGCTCATCGACTGGAGTGGCGCCCTATAATTTGAAACCATTGGGCATCTTACATAATGCGTATAGCTATGAGGAAACATCAACAAATGTATCACAAACAGATATTTAAGACGAGTCACTCACGTACGGTCAATACAGCTTTGTAAATGTATTCAAGCAAACACAACAGATTTACTAAATTCAAATAAAAAATTAACTTATTTTTTAAATTTATATAAACTAAGTACTTATGTTTTTATATAAATACTTATAAATGAGTATATTTATTAATACTTTATACTTAAAAATAAGTATATAAATTAAATACTTACGTAAATTAAATATATAGTTTACGTAGTGTTATGTTTATGTTCACTTACTTTGCCTCGAGCATTAAATAATAGTTAAAAAAATATATATATAAATAAACCAGGTCTTTGATGAAACCAGTGAACCAGTATTCTCGGACCAGTGATTCGCATTTTAATTTTAAATTAATATAATGTATACATCCAAGGCTGGAGAATAATGAAAGATATAATTATAGATACAGTTGTGGAGGTTTGTGGTGTTACTAGAATGAATAATAAAAGAAAACGGAAGGTATAGTGGACTGATGAAATAAAGGAGGAGATTAAAAGAAGAAAAGGGAATGGAAAGCTAATAGAACTGTGGATAACTATGAATCATATAAGCATCAAAGAAAAGTTGTTAAAGAATTAGTTAGAAAAGCGAAAGAGAGTGCATGGAAAGATTTTGGAGAAAAATTGGAAAGAGATAGGTGGGAAAATCAAAAGCTTTTCTTCAGAGTACTGAAATCTTTTAGAAAAGAAGAAACTGAGAATGATATATGTATATATAATGCTAATGGGAAAATACTGACAGAAAGAAACGATATAAAGAATAGATGGAAAGAATACTTTCAAGGATTACTAGGTGGTAAGGAAATCAACAAAGATGATCATAAAGTCAATATCAATGAAGAAGATGTTAGAGGATGGTGAATTTGCAGAAGAAGAAAAAATAACGATGGATGAATTAGAAGTAGTGATTAAAGGACTTAAAAAAGTGGGAGATCACCTGGAACAGATAAAATTACAGAAGAAATGATAAAGAATATGGGGAAAAAGGGGAAAGAAATACTTTTAGAAATTATCAATGAAGCGTGGACATACCAAGAGAATGGGAGGAAGCATTGATAGTTCCTATTTTTAAGAAAGGTAACGCAAGAGATTGTAGTAATTATAGGGGTATCAATCTGTTAAATACAATTGTAAAGGTTTATGAACAGATAATTAATAATAAATTGGTCACAATTTTAGAAAATAGTTTGGAGGAATCGCAGAGTGGCTTTAGATCAGGGAGAAGTGTGCAGGATCACATATTTACTCTGCAACAGATAGCTGAGAAGTCGATACAACAAGATAAATTGGTATGTTTGGCTTTTGTTGATCTTGAGAAGGCTTTCGATAGTGTGCCTAGAACAAAAATATGGGAAAGTTTAAAAAATAGAGGAATAAGGAGTAAAATAATTAAGGTAGTGCAGAGGTTATACAAAAATAATGTAAATTATGTAATTGGTAAAAATATGAGGTCGTTAGGATTTACAACAAATTATGGGTTAAGACAAGGAGGTGGACTGAGTTCGACATTATTCAACTTGTACATGGACGACAATATTAAGGAGTGCTCACTGAAGGTTAGGAAAATGCATGTTGGATACAGGAACTTGCGAAGTATAGAAGTAGCAGAAGTGGCTTTTGCGGATGATGTAGTGCTAATGGCTACAAGTGAAAGGGCGTTACAGGGTAATTTGAATATATGGAATGAAGTTCTCCAGGAAAAAGGGATGAAAATAAATAAGACCAAAACAAAGGTAATGGTAATGGGGGAGAAAATAATAAATATAGAGATTGGAGGAGTGAAGATAGAACAAGTCAAACAATTTAAATATCTAGGGGTTATAGTAGATAGTAATGGGAATCAAGAAGCTGCATTAAATGAAAGAATTGAAAAGGCAATAAAAGTATACTATGCATTAAACAATAGATTTATAAATAAGAAGGAGATATCAAGAAAAACGAAAATGAGTGTGTATAAAACAGTACATAGACCGGTTTTAACATACGGCTGTGAGACGTGGGTGCTATCCAAAAGCCAAAAAAGTAAAATCCAGGCGGCAGAAATGAAATATCTTAGGAGAGTAGTAGGAGTAACAAGGAAGAGTAGAGTTAGGAATACACAAATAAGAGAGGATTTAGAAATGATATCTATTCTGGATTTTATTGAACAGAGACAACTATGCTGGTGGAGACACATGCAGAGAATGGATAGTGATAGAATGGTAAAAAAGGTTTGGAAGGCAAAATCAGGGGGGAGAAAGAAAAGAGGAAGACCGCGACTGACTTGGGATGGAATGATGGGAAACATTTTGGGAGAAAGAAGCTTGGGCTGGAGGGAAGCGAAGACATTGTCTATGGATAGAGTAAGATGTAAAAAATTTGTATATAGAGTGTAGTTGATGTAACCCGACACCAATATGTTATAAGGGGATTTTGATAATAAAGTGTGACGATTTCATTAAAAAAAAAGGGTGTTAGTTAATTAAGTTGATAATGTATAGGTTGATAAATTTTAAGTGTTTAATAAAATCTCACATTTTTACCTAAAGCTTATTGTAATCATTAAATAATAATAATATTTAAATGAAAGTCTAATAATATATTAAAAGGAATACGAGTGTACAGAAAGGGTAAAGCTTGTTAATTAATCCTGCAGAAACAGGCGCTAACCAGAATCAACTTGTTTTCCGACCCCTTAACTAACCAAAAAATAATTGTAAATTGATTATTATTTAAATAATTAAACTAGATCACTATAATGTACTTTGATAGCAATTGTAACTAAGAATCTCTCTACTTAATTATTTAATCTAATTTTAGTCCTTTAAATAAAAAAGAAACTTGGAACTATTTTTATGTTGAGTTGGACTGTCGCGAGATTACTACTCTCTCCCCTAACTATTTTCGCCCACTTGCTATGGAGCGGTCAAACAGTAAGCTGTGTACTGCCGATATGTGCAACGTTAAAAATAGTTTATTACAAAATGTAATTAATCCGTCAGTTAAGACACAGAGGCATTCTTTTTACTATTAAACAATGTGTTGCGTTAATGTAGTTGAACCGCGACTCATATAAATATGGTGTAAACGAGTGAGAATGAATAACTAAAATTTAGCGCCGGTGACATCTCTTCAAAAATCTTAAAATATAATACTTATGTAATTAAAACTGTGGTAATCCCATGAAGTGAAGTGCTACAATCAAACTATCATGTGAAGTGGATACAGGTGAATGAAACTTTGTGTTAATCATTCAGATCAACGAGCTATTACTATCAGTTAGCCAAGAGCTGAGAACCAGGAGACACCATGATCTAAAAGACTTCAGGACTACACCATTCCCGGATACGAAGATAATGAGAGATACCTGACCTACTTCAAACATGCTGCAACCGAGGACCTACGACTGGAATAACGCAGAGCTGGAAGACATCCAAAAAGGTGACACGGAGGCAAGCCTTCCGTGCTTATGAAATACTAAATATTATATTCAACAAAAAGACAATTAATTTAACCACATTAAGACATTTTAAGTAATTGTATAACAGTAATTGTATACTCATAACTTGTATACTTATTCCTAGTAAAAGAGTTATAGCTCTAAACTGTAAAGCCTTATTGTTTAAAAGATTAATAAAGACCATTCTTCAAATGGCAAAATTTTAAAGCTTTATATGGCGAGGTAACCATTCTTAACGTATTAGAGGAAATCCCGGATCCGGAGAATTAATTAAATTCATGTACATCTTATTTTGAGGGGCCTTGTAAAGAATAAAATATAATCATCATGTAAACTGTAAGCTATTGAAGCATATGTGTCGAGAATTTTAAGTAGAGAAAATAATACAATATGTAATAAAGAGATGTCATCAGGAGTACCTACTATACTGAGTGCATAAATCAACAGTCTCCCCTTCCCTGAATCCTTGTATATTTATTGTTTGTTGTTCTGATTAATTTTCAGCTCGTCACAAGTAAGGCAGCCTGAATAATTGGCAGAACCAATTATTGCGGGTTCCCTAAGTTATAACACTGGAGAAGATGTTATAAAATAAATAATGTATACATATTTTTATACATTTTCGTATTACGGAAAATGTTACCGTAACTTTAATTTTAGAGTTATTGTAGGGATATTGTACTTTTCAATCATTTAAAAAATACTTTCATTTTATACTTTTCTCTTTAATTCTCTATTTAAAAGCGCCCTGTTGAAGAGAACTCTGTTTCATTTTAATATCTCCACTTAATGTGCTACTTCTTAGCTTCCGCCTTGATACAGTATCCCTAATTGTCCTTGATCTTCCTTTTTTACTTATGTCCCATACGTTTGGTTTTATTATGCTCCTAATGCTTCTTTCTTCTATCGTCCGTCGCACATGTAAAAACCACCTTATACACTCCATTACAATAAATCGAGGGTAATTAAGGGTATCTTAAGTACTCATCTTATATACAATCTATAACTTGTGCGCTCGAAACGTTAACATGTGGATCACTTTGATGTAATAATGTGTTCTAAGAATGGTGGTACAGTCTCTATAGGTCAATCAGTTTGTCCCGGCAGTAAAATGACGTATTCTTGTGCAGTCCACGTAGACGCAACGTTGCCACAGTTAGTAGCCTAGCCTACCACTAATTGGCCAGTTTTGATTCGTAGGTTAATAACACATGACGGTTGTTATTTCGATTATTTTATTTTTCCGTTATTTAATTTTTCGTGTTTTTATGTTATATTATGTAATATAGAACATATTGGAAAGTTAACTTTTTATATAAAGTAGATACTTTGGGAGAGTGGTTTGGTATTGAACAGTTATGTGAATAACAGTAACAATAATGGTGATTATAACATTTGTAGCAGGAATCATTTTCGGAGAGAATTATCATCACTTGGAAATTTACTTAAGCAGTTATAAAAAAGTAATGTTAACAATGTAATGTTTACATTACTGTAATGTTTACATTACTGTAGTGTTCACAATATTTACGCTGTATCTAAATGATAAAAATGATATCATTTATCAAACACAAAAATTATAAGACGACAACACATGATCAGACGACAAACACAATACGAGTAAATAGATGAGTACTAAATAAAATTGTAAATAAAAGATTTAAATTACAACAAAAAAGGAAAAACAAACGTCTTCACCTCAGCAAAGTAGACAAATTTCGTGTGACCGCCGAGAGGAGTATAATTTTTTTAAAAAAAGAAGAAGTCCAACAGTGACCAGAATGTTTATTAAACTTCAAAAAGAGGCGTTTTCTGTGTACAGAAATAACTTTAAGAATGTTAGTAAAGAAACTGGGATTCCTTTCCGCATTGTTAACGAGAGACGTGTGAAAATGGAGTCGTGTAGCATGGAGATACCTGAACGGGGTGAATTGTTTGAAAGCTGTAGGATATGAGATAATAGTTCCAGACGGAACCAGGTACGACACCCATGACGTTGTTAAGGATAGATGGGACGATGGAAGTTGCTTTTGTTCTTAAAAAGCCCATGTTCCTCTCTCAATGAATTATAGTGCTACGAGACGACGTTGTGAGGTTCTAATTGTCTGTACATCTCTTCCAAATTCGTTTGTGACTCTGAAGCAGATTCGCATGACGTCATAGACTCTGACGTTTATGAGAACTTTTATTTAAAAATATGCTATTAAAGTAACTCTCGCCAAACAAAAACAGTCTATCGTTTTGGATAACGCTAGTCACCATTCAGGTTGGAATTCACCAAATAGGCCTGTGTCTACTACAAAACAACATTGTATCCTTTGTAAAAGACTACTATTTAAAAGTCCCTGACCCACTTTCCACTAAATCTGTATTAAGAAAGAGTTCATCATCGAAAACGATAAAATTAAACAAAATCGAGAATACTGGATACAACACATAAATAGAATGAGTGACTCGAGAATACCAAAAAAGATAATCCAGTATAAGCCTCTTAGAGAACGAGATAGAGGCAGACCAAGAAAACGGCGGCTGTGAAGACGGAACAGGCTGCATGCCTAATTCTTGAAGAAGAAGAAGAAGAAGAAGAAGAAGAAGAAGAAGAAGAAGAAGAAGAAGAAGAAGAAGAAGAAGAAGAAGAAGAAGAAGTAGTAGTTCATCATCGATGAAACTGCACAACAAGACATGAAATGTTAAGATGTGCCTCCCTGTTATTGTTGCAAGTTAAATCCTGTCGAGCTGATGTGGGCGCGCTTAAAAGATGTGGTACGAAAACCGAATGCATTCAGTCAGTAAACTCTAGTGTCTGCCATACTGCGGAATGTGTAGCCTATACTCGAAATAGACTCAAAATAGATACATACCACGTTAGGGAGAGCGTTTCCAACGGTTGTGGAAAAAGACAACAGACCATTCGTTTTAAATTTGGAAAGTGTGGAAGCAGGAAGAAATCAGTTTCCATGAAAACTCGGGTAGCTTTTTAAAGCTATTGACGCAAATAAAATAAGAAGGATTATGGTAGGTCACAAGATTTTATTTCGTATTAAGTACATTATGTATCTGAAATGGATTCTGTTTGTTTTTCTCCTTGTTTATTTATAATTCTACGTAGAAATTCCCATATTTAGTTACAAGCTGTAAAGACACAAAGCAATATTTCTCTTAATAACTAATGCATATTAAAAACAAACAATATAATAAATAGTATAAGAATAAATTAATAAATTTTTGTGTACCTACTCGTGTATAAATTTACGTGAGACAGAAACACGGCAACAAGAGAAGGCCGCACGGCAATAACACTGTAACGTAACACGGCAACAAGAGAAGGCCGCACGGCAATAACACTGTAACATAACACGGCAACAAGAGAAGGCCGCACGGCAATAAGACTGTAACGTAACACGACAACAAGAGAAAGCCGCACGGCAATAACACTGTAACGTAACACAGCAACAAGAGAAGGCCGCACGGCAATAACACTGTCACGTAACACGGCAACAAGAGACGGCCGCACGGCAATAACACTGCAACGTAACACGGCAACAAAAGAAGGCCGCACGGCAATAACACTGTAACGTAACACGGCAACAAGAGAAGGCCGCACGGCAATAACACTGTAACGTAACACAACAAGAGAAGGCCGCACGGCAATAAGACTGTAACGTAACACGACAACAAGAGAAAGCCGCACGGCAATAAGACTGTAACGTAACACGACAACAAGAGAAAGCCGTACGGCAATAACACTGTAACGTAACACGGCAACAAGAGAAGGCCGCACGGCAATAAGACTGTAACGTAACACGGCAACAAGAGAAAGCCGCACGACAATAACACTGTAACGTAAGACGACAACAAGAGAAGGCCGTACGGCAATAACACTGTAACGTAACACGACAACAAGAGAAAGCCGTACGGCAATAACACTGTAACGTAACACGGCAACAAGAGAAGGCCGTACGGCAATAACACTGAAACGTAACACGACAACAAGAGAAAGCCGTACGGCAATAACACTGTAACGTAACACGGCAACAAGAGGAGGCCGTACGGCAATAACACTGTAACGTAACACGATAACAAGAGAAGGCCGTACGGCAATAACACTGTAACGTAACGCGGCAACAAGAGAAGGCCGTACGGCAATAACACTGTAACGTAACATGACAACAAGGGAAAGCCGTACGGCAATAACACTGTAACGTAACGCGGCAACAAGAGAAGGCCGTACGGCAGTAACACTGTAATGTAACACGACAACAAGAGAAGGCCGTACGGCAATAACACTGTAACGTAACGCGGCAACAAGAGAAAGCCGTACGGCAATAACACTGTAACGTAACACGGCAACAAGAGGAGGCCGTACGGCAATAACACTGTAACGTAACACGGCAACAAGGGAAGGTCGTACGGCAATAACACTGTAACGTAACGCGGCAACAAGAGAAGGCCTTACGGCAATAACACTGTAACTTAAACATGACAACAAGGGAAAGCCGTACGGCAATAACACTGTAACGTAACGCGGCAACAAGAGAAAGCCGTACGGCAATAACACTGTAACGTAACGCGGCAACAAGAGAAGGCCGTACGGTAGGGTGGGCCGAAAAAAGTCAACTTTATCCGATCAAAAACGGGTATGTCTCAAAAGTTGTATTTTAGGTCTAGGAAGAACAGCGTAAAACATTAAGCCCGAAAAATAATATCTTCAGTCTGCCCAATTGCCTTAAAAAATCGATTTTTTTACCAAAAATTGAGAATTTTCGAAATTTTTTTATTAACTTCTTTAAGGTGGACGAAGATTGGGTGATGTTTAAAGTTATGTTAAATGTCACCAGATATAGCTAAAAAAATATTGAACCCGTAATATAACTTCTTTTGTTTGCGCATAAGATTCATGTAGATTCAACATCACCATTCATGCTAATGTCCGTTAACAATGCTGACGCCAAAGCAGCTGCAAGCCTGTCTGATATCCCGTATCTGTCACAAGTTCTAGCAAAAGTGCTTATATTTAATCTAGTTTGCACATTAGTATTTGCTTGAGAAGAGTTTTGTGGACAAACAATTTGATCTGCATCAGGACATTCATCCGAGTCAAGATCGGAGTAGCTGTCTGGTTCAACAGGATCATCATTTTCTTTTTGTATCTTACTTTGGCTAGTAGAATGCTCTTTTCGTTTCCTGGCTTCTCTCTTTCGAATGCGTGATGTAGTTTTGCCATCAATGTTTCCTATCATCATCAGCCGATCTGCTCTTTGGTCTGTTAAAAATGTATGTTCTAATTGCTGCACTTTTTTCCCCGCACACATTTGCAAGAGCTTAAATCACTACACTTACAAGCACAGATATCAAGTAGTTTACTAGATTTTTCCAAAAGCTCTGAGAGCCGTTTTTTAAAATTATGTTTGTATTGGTCTCTTTCAAATGATTTGTTTAAGCCTTGCATAATATCTATGCTTTTTTCAACATTGTTCTATGAGACACTACCGGATTATTTCTGCCACAGTGATTGCACTTTATGCGCATTGAGCACACTAAAGAAGAAGTTATATTATGGGTTCAATATTTTTTTAGGTATATGTGGTGACATTTAGCATAACTTTAAGCATCACCCGATCTTCGTGTAACGTAACACGGCAACAAGAGAAGGCCGTACGGCAGTAACACTCTAACGTAACACGGCAACAAGAGAAGGCCGTACGGCAATAACACTGTAACGTAACGCGGCAACAAGAGAAAGCCGTACGGCAATAACACTGTAACGTAACACGGCAACAAGGGAAGGCCGTACGGTAATAACACTGTATTATAACACGGCAACAAGAGAAAGCCGTACGGCAATAACACTGTAACGTAACACGGCAACAAGAGAAGGCCGTACGGCAATAACACTGTAACGTAACACGGCAACAAGAGAAAGCCGTACGGCAATAACACCTACTTTGATTGCCGTTATTAGTCGTAAAATGAGGCTACGAGGGTAGGGAAAGGTTGCTAAGGAATTCAAATTTTAATTATCTTTGGCTTATGGCAATAAATTTTTATAAATTCCTTAAATCATTTCTTATAGTAAGTAACCAGCTTGATACAGTTCTCAGTACGTTTTATCTTTTTATAAGTTGCAAATGTTATAGTTTAGAGTTTGATTCAAACTTTTAATTACTGATTTATGGTTTTTGTTATGTTTCTTTCCTTAAGATTCAGCAAGACTAAAAGACGTTTACCTTTGTTATCTGATTTCACGGTCACGAAGAATTACAGTCGTTTTCCAGCATCTTACTCAATACATAATTCTATTCAGTTTACTATGAAAGTGGAAGCGAATGCTGAAATTTCTTTCTGGGATGTAGTAGTATTACGGAAACCGGACGGATCTTTAGGTCATCAGGTGTACAGGAAACCTACCTACACTGATAGATACTTTCATGCAACTTCACATCATTACCCTGCACAAAACCAAACCGTTCTCAACACACTTTTCCATAGAGCGAAGAGGGTATCTGACGACGAACATTTCCTCGAGGAGAAAAAAAGCAGCTAACGGACGTTTTTGAAAGGAACGTCTATAACAGGAATGCTATACGTAATGCATTTAAGAATTCAAAACCCTTCAGAGACACCTACATCAGAAGATAATAACCATCGAGCGTTCTCACCGTACGTAAAAGGTACGACAGACAAAATTAGCGTATGTTGAGGAAATATGGCATTAAAACAGTGTTCTAACCACATAAGAAGCTAGCACAATTTTTAAAACCAATCAAAGACAGAATCCAGTTTCACACTGAAGGTATCTACAAAATTCCATGCAGTTGCGGAAACGTTTACATTGGCCAGACGGGCCGCCTGATTTCCACAAGAGTCCAAGGACATGTCAGACATACGAAGAATTTAGCAGCTGAAAAGTAGGCAATTGCTGACCATTTAGCCTTAACTAATCAGATGGTAAACTTCAAAGACGCATCAGTAATAAGATCGTGTAATAGGTATTGTGACAGATTGGTCCTAGAAGCAACAGAAAATAGTAAACACAAGGATAACATCAACAGAGAAACAGCCACGCTCAGCATGACTTGGTACCCTTTACTTTCTGGTCTGACTGTACGTGGGTTGGCTGACCGCACAAATAATGCATACAGCATCACTAGAAGATAAAAAAGACATACTGAATGTACGTGTCGCACGCCGCCAAGGTGCCAGACTGCTCCTGACGCCGCCCGGCAGCGCCGCTGCAAAGGCGGCGACACACTGGCAGCACTGCTCAGGCGGTGGCGGCGGCGGAGTTCGAAACGTATCCCTACTAAAATGCATTGGAGCAGTAGTGATCGTTCTCCGCCAAGGCAGCGCGCGGCCTTGGCGGCGGCAGCGAGCTGCCATGGTAGCGTGGTTCGAAATCGTACCTTAACACCTACAGGGCAGGCTCCACTTACCGGATCACCCACCGCTACTTCTACACTGAGACCTGACGACAGGTATAACTGATCTGTGTATAACTGAGTTCACATGACGTCACTTAGACCTGAGGATACCCATTATATATAATTATGTATATATAGACTCGTATTGTAACTCATCTTGATCATAAGCATCAAGACCAGAACCACGGTTAATGCGTACAACATACAGTTTACAAACACAGAGTAACACGGCGCAAATAATATTGTATAATATGAGTGAAGAGTTATAAGACGGCACTTTGTACTAAATTTCAATTCATAAGAAGAAGAAGAAGAAGAAGAAGAAGAAGAAGAAGAAGAAGAAGAAGAAGAAGAAGAAGAAGAAGAAGAAGAAGAAGGTGAAATTAAGCTTTGAATATGTTTACTTGTTTACGTAGTTTTATCGTTTGTTATGTCTTTGAATGTAGATTTATTACAAGATATGCAAATGATTGAGACATTAAACCAATCAGTTAAACCGATGTTAAATCGACAATCATAATAATTAACTATTTACATTTTGGCGGTTAAAAAAACGACGTGTCAAAGAGTTGAAAGGTGTCTGTTTACACAAATAAGATATTCAAAGCGTACAACTTTGAAAACATTTGATATTATTTGATGTCAGAGCGGCGGAGAAAGTAAATTCAAATAAAGGTTGGCGGCCGTCTGATTGAAGAGCTTAATAAACACAGCGCTAAATGGAATACATTGAGCCGGACCCTCCAATGTACGTAAGTGCTCGGCAAACTTTCCACCTGTTTCTACCAGCATTAAATGATATTATTATTTTCCTTCTTATTAAAACGAAAGAAAAGGAGTGAACCGCACGTTCTGTGACACGATGAAATTAACTTAGTTGAAACAAGAAAACAGTTCAACGGTTAAACAAACATGATATTAAAAATAATTTGTGTGAGTTTGTAAATTACTTTATCCATAATATCAAATTGGTTCAAAATCTAATAATGAACGTGAAGAATTTTTTAAATTGAAAAGTCAGATAAAATCAATATCTGTTTTGTACAAATTTACATATCGATCGTAACATACTGATGGTAGTAGCGATGATGTAATTATAAATATAAAATAGAGTTACTTTCTATGTGTTACAAAATACGCGTATGTGTGTGTGTATTGCAGCATTACCATTCTATAAAGATGTTTCTGTAGTAATACTGAACGCAGTTGTAGTGTATTAATTACTGGCTAGGTCATAGAATTTGTCGACGATTCCCGACTTGTAAAACTTTGTTCTGTCCTGCATAATTGTCGGTTTCAACCAAATCACTTTTTTGTCTCTTTTTACACTAATAACGGCGATTATGTGCAAACCAGTAGTTGCATAAGATTCATGATTTTCACTCGGTTAGTATTTAGTACATATAAACATCGCTATTTATAGGACATTATTTATCGCTTACTAATTACCAGAGCAATTAATTTCTGCTTAATTAATTTAGTTAAACAAGCGAAATTTTCACTTATTTTCTGACTATATACGCGTCTCTTCAGTGTTCCTCTAATGGCACTGCACGGTTCGCCAAATGTATTTTTAAATGTGCGAGTTTTATTGAACAAAACACATTTAATCGTTAATATTATTTATTCATGTCCCAACCAGAGTTCACTCACACAAAGTATATATATTATACACAGATACATAGGATTTCCTGTCTGGATAAATCATGTTACAGCTAGCAGTCCATACACCGTACACACACAGTTCGCCACCGTTTTGTTGTACATGTTTATAGGTGTTTACAATCAGATTTCTTGTTTCTTCTAATACTATTTACAAAACTTTAGATCTCTGAATTGTATCGTCGTCGTCGTCATCCTCTACGGCTTAGGCTAGTAGCCTGTTCCAGTCTCAATGGAAGTCATCCAACCATCGCTTACGTCGTATCCCACACTTCTCTCCCCCCTTGGATGATAGTCAAGGGCTCTTCTACAGTTCTAGTTGGAGCCATTCTCACAACATGTAACCGCCACTCCATTTTGTACCGGGAGATTTTCTCGTTTAAGCTTTCAGCTATGGCTAGCTGCATTCTAATATGATCAATTCTGATAAGATCTCTCCTGGTACAACCCTTTACAGACCTCAAGAACATCATTTCCGCTCCTTGTATTCTAGATTCGTTTCCTTTGACTTTTGTAATCCAAGTCTCGCTACCATACAGTAGTTGAGGTATGGCCATTACATTTCAATATTTATATGTGTCGTAGCATATGCTTTCAAACTTGTGAAGTCCTTGTATCGTCACCCTATATAATTCTGGCGATAAATTAATAATGATGAGAAAAAATTGTTAGCATTTAAATGTTCTTATTGCTGATTTAGTAGTTTATTGAACAACATAAAATTAACTAAAATTAAGTGTTTTTTGGTAGTTTTTTTAATAAAATTTTAGGCATTAAAAGTTTTTTAGATTTTGAGTGATTTCAATGTTAATACACATGTATTATAATTTGAATTTTCATTGAGCGATGTCTGTGATTTGAGTCCGGTGCCCTGATGATCACAATTGTACGCCCCAAAAGAATGTAGATGGTAGAGTTTTTCCAAGTCGCTTTGGGTTCATTATCGGGTATGAAAATTCACGGCTTATATTGTGTACCATTATTTCTCGATCGTGGTTGCGGTTCACTGGAATGACACAAAATCCGGTACACACCAAATGACTTTCCGAAAGTCTATGTGGCAAACTTCTATTACACAGAAAGCAGTCGGTTTTAACTGGGGTAGAACTCCACTTGTTACAGTATTTACAATAGATCAGAGGTTATTTCAGTAAGATCGTCAGCATTTAATTCGCGAATTTGTGGCCGTTTCCTCCAAACTTGACGTTTGTGGAGACGGCCACGTGCGTCACGATTGAATAACCAATATGTATGCACTTACACCGAGCTTTACTAAATCTTGACTGAAGTTCTAAAGCTCCTATTAGTTAATTGGTTACTCCTTCTCCACGGAAATTTAATTAAGTAAAGGAATCCAAGCATATCATGTAAATTTTGGCCTCTTCTGATCTAGAATCGTTCTGAACATGCATAGAAATTATCCATGATTTTATTCTCTTTTCTAGCTTTTGAAGTATGAGTTATATACAGAATTACGAAAAAAGGATACTAACACTCACTGAATAGTAAATAAAGTAAAATACGGGAACTGCGGATTAGGAAGTGGGAGCCTACACGGGGGCTAGGACGGACGCTGCGCTGGAAGCGTCGTTGACGATGCTAACAGAAGCAACAGAAATTGCAAGAATTTTGTAATAAAGGGGAACAATGAAATAAACTTACAATATAGAAAACTAAAATGTTAAAATTAGTCTGGTGTTAAATATTAGTTAACACCAATATTGTACAATTTAAACTTTACGATTGTACACATGACACCCACAAATTAAAAAAAAAAGAGTAACAGTATTATCCGTTCATTATTGTCGTCTATTACAATGAAAAGCAATACAACTTTCTAGACAGTTTAAGTCCTTACACTTTAACAGATCCATCATCTTTAAAATATAAGTCATCATCACCAGAATATCACCATCATCATCAGGGCAATATAGTCCGCGTTGTCTGGGCAGGGTGACAGGAATTAACGATTTTGAAATGCATTTAAAGAACGAAAAGAGGATATTCGCAGAAGCACCATAAACTAGTAGAAGTATTCAGCAATAAGGGAAGTATAAAATAAAATTATAATGTCCGAGGTACTAAAGTTGCATACATCTAACAACAGTATTGTATTTCGTAAACTTATTCAAACAGACACTTCTTTATTTACTTTTTTAAGTAAAATAGTATACACGTAAGAGTTGTAATGTATGTACGTAGTATACGTTTTGTACACATCATGTTAATATGTCACGTTATCAAACTTACAGACAGCCTTATTATATGCACTTAAATGAGACCTGCTACCTTCTTACTGGCAAATGTAAAATCACATCACCTGTGGAAGGTACAAATGCGGTCTTTACACAGACTATGTGATTGCTGACTTTCGTTCCAACGCACACACAAACATACGCACGCGCACGCGCGCGCATGCATCTTCTTGTTCTTCTTCTTTAGCACTACAGCCCAATGTGAGCCTTGGCTTCCAAAACCAATCTTCTCCAATGTCTCCTGTCCATTGCCATCTCAGCCTAAACCCTCACATCCATTCTTCTGAGATCTTCCAGCACGTCATCCAACCGTCTTATCCCAGGTCGGCCCCTCTTTTTGCTTTTACAGACCCTTAGGACCCCCCATAGGATTATTTTAGGCGAACGCTGATCCGTTCTAGGTGACATAGCCATTGTATCTTTGAGCCTTTACGAATCTTACAATGTCCTCATGCTCCAATAGCTCATCTATCTCCTGGTTATTTCTTATTTTACAATCATCATTTTATTTAACCGGGCCATAAAGATGTCGTACTTTCATTTAAAAAAAACCTATTAGTGTTTCATATTCCCTTTTTGTTAATATCTATGATTTGCTTCCATAAGTTACAACTGGTCTGATAAGTGCCTTACATATTTTTATTTTTGTGTTACGTCTAATGAGTTTGCTTCTCAATAGTCTACTACTGTTGGCATAATATGCCCTATTTCATATTTGTTTCCTGTCATGTATTGTCGTGTTTATGAACCCTTCATTATCTATCACGATACTCAAGTATTTGAACTTATTAACTGTATGAAATGAATTACATAAATTATATAGGTTTCTTTTCCTTTCTGATGTAGAAATTCGCATGTATTTAGTTTTGCTGATATTTACATTCCGTCCCATTTGATTCAGCTGCTTATATACCTCAACTAACCGTTGCCTTAATCTGGCTATTATCACAACATCGTCAGCATAAGCACATATATTTGACTTGTATTATTTAATATTTATCTTTGTCTTTAATGGCATAGTTTAGCGCAATAATAAAGAGGGTGGCTGTAAGTCATCACCTTGCTTAACTCCCTTATTAAATGCAAATGATTCATTCAGCATATTCTTATACTTAATTTTGACCTTTGTGAATCTTATGACTATCTTTGTTAACTTTATAAGCTCAAAAGGAATTCCCATATCCGGAAAGCACATTGATATTCCCCGAGACTTTTTTCGGCCAATTATTTAAGACTTTCATTAATTATCGAGATCAGTACTTTGTATGCAGGGCTGAGTAAATTTATGCCCCTATAATTGTTACAATCCTGTTTATTTCCCTTCTTATAAACTGGGCATATTATTCCAGTGTTCCACTCTTCAAGCATTATTTATTTTATCCAGACTGTACGAATTAGATCATATAAATAGGCCTCGACATTTTCGCCCCCATGCTTCAGTAATTCTGCAAGCAGATTATCCTGTTCTGGGGCTTTGCTGTTTTTAAGCTTTCCAACTGCCACTTACGTTTCGTTTAGTGTGGGGTAGTCTACCACATGATCACCATCATCCGTTGTTTGAGCTTACTTTTCATCTACAGTCACCAACTTCCTAAAACACCCCTCCAACACACACACACACACACACACACACACACACACACACACACACACACACACACACACACACACACACACACACACACACACACACACACACACACACACACACACACACACACACACACACACACACACACACACACACACACACACACACACACACACACACACACACACACACACACACACACACACACACACACACACACACACACACACACACACACACACACACACACACACACCTCACATCATGAGTTATGTTTCATCCATTACACTGAACGCTCATCATGATTTTAATGAGCTGTATTTCATTGCTACTTTTCGTAGCAGTTTATATGTATTGTGTGTGTGTGTGTGTGTGCGCGTGTGTGTGTGTGCGCGCGTGCGCGCGCGTGTGTGTTAATTTGAATGCCCAAACTGCCAACTATCGTAAATTTTACGTTGTACAAACGAAAATTCTATTAAAAAAAGAATACAGTTGTTCAAAATACTATTAAAAGATGTATACAACTACTCAATTTGAGACAGGAAATGTACAAGTTAATTGTACTCACCATTTCAAATAATCAGATCCCAAACATTTAAAATTACAAAATAATGAAAATTACAATCAGACTTTAAGATGGTCACAACCTGATTCAGATTCTTAACTTTAGACATTACTTATCCTTCAATATCCCTCTTTAACATGTTTACCCAAAGCCTGTGGGTTTATTACAATCATAACTTCACTAGTTGTTTAGTAGTCACTAATTGTTCCCTATCATAAAGAAAAGTATTAATTTTGTAGTAGAATTTAAATAATTAATTTAGTTTTTTATGTGTCAGATTATTACAGTTATAATATTTTACGAAAACTGCCACTAAGGGTCTTCCTACAGTAGTCTTGTGTTTCAAGGGATACGACTGTTTCAGCGAACACAATGTCCGTTATATCGGTAACATTCATTTAAGGGTCAAATGCTACTTTACAACAGTACCACGTTTCAGGCTTCTTTATTGTATCACGTGTCATGTGCATGAGGTTAAACTACTTAATCTATAAGATAGTAGAAACATTTATGACTGTGACCGCGATCTTCGTTGCTACCTTAATAATACGTTTGATTTTCGACTAAATTCGCAAACGTATAGTACAGAACAAGTCCTACAAGTCTCAAAAACAAGACCTCAAATTATATTAATGTATAAGTCAATCTTATTCATTTTATCCAACTCTTGAGGAGGAGGACGTTTTTGCTCAAGATCTTTAATTTTGTTTTTGTGTCAATCGCTTCTCTCTCAGTTTGTACTGCTTTCTTATTTGTATGAGCTTAAAAAATTGCAGTTATTTCCTTTAACTGTCTTAGAAATTTTCTTCGCTTCAACAAATTCAGTAATTTATATTCCATTATGATTTATAAAATTCTGTTAAAAACTGAATAAATATAAACTTTATAAAGATTAAGAAACAGGAATGCGGATGTAGGGGAAGAATAACAATAATTACATAAAACGTTAGAACCACTGAGCTAAAGTATGGGATCGTATGCTATGTCAGTACAAGTATTTGTTCAAGCACAGCACACGTAAGTAAGCCCTCATACGTTTGAGATGCGGGTACAGTGAATACCACTCAATAAAATGAAAACACGTCAAGGGAGGAGAACGAGTATCACACTGAGGACGAAAAAATGAATGGATGCTTTGAGTATACGACTGTATTCATTGCGTTTCTCAATAAATGTAGTATTGCAAACGTGTGGTCTATAGAAACTAGTTTTATTGCAGACTGAAGCCTGCAGGACATTTAATCTTTTTAAAGTCGAGGTTAAATAGCGGGAATATTTCGTAATAAGTAGATTACGATACCTACCTTATTACTGTTATTTGTTTTGGATCTATATTTCAGTCTTTCACAACACTTAAATATGTATGTGTTCCTGGCGAGTAATGAGGTTGTAAAACTTACTGGTGGATTTAACAAATACTTAGTATCTGCATTATCATCTCCTACTAGTTTATGAATTTCGTCCACTTTTGTTAATGCATGTTTCGACAATTTCGAAGTGGAAAACTTGCACTTTACGTACATATGAACACTAAATTACTACAAATTTATAACTCAGAGTAAACGACAACTCGTTATTCCAAATATTGAAAAGATCTTTTCATTTTAACATCTTCAAAGGAAATACAGCGGACGACATTAACCACATTTATTATGTGTGCTGTTGAATCAGAGAAGCGCGCTACTACCCTTTTGCGCACGTTGTCCCAAAAGTCAGTTCTAAAAACATTTATAGACGGGTCTAGCTACGATAACGTAGCGTAGCATAAATTTGAAAAGCTACTGAGGTCTCAGTTTTGTTTCAAAAACTTGAGATATCGAATACGCTGAGGTATATAAATCATTACAGCGATATCGGCTGACTAGGATAGTACACAAAAGTGGGTGAAATGAGTAGGCGCGGTTCGGTTCTGAGCTGCCGTTTATTCTACTACGATAACGGGATGTGAAAAAAATACATGAAGACATATTGCCTTTCCACCTCAATTCCGCTTTGTACAACTTTGAGGTTATGCAGAGTAATCAATTCCTGGCTGTGGTTACCAACAGGTTGGCAAACTATCGCGGGAACTGCTGTTAAGGCAGTCCACAGATAATCTTGGCCCTACATCTGAAAGATGGAGCACATCGTCAGCAGCATGTGTTGTACAATGTGATGCTGAAATAATCTGGTGTAGAAAAAGATACCCCCGCATGAGTAACAATGCTGCCAACCGGAGGCAGGCGTCTACAGCTACGGCAAGGTCAAGCATTCAGGGGATGTGAATTTCGAAATCAAAGTACTCATTCCCCAGGTTAGGGCTTGTGCGACGGTTGTAGCCCTCCGCTCCAGAAGTATCTGTGTTTTTTGGTAGCGCCTATAGTACTGAATGTAACAGAGTAGACCAAACACTCGCCACTTATCAGTAAGGAGACAATTGTCACTACTAAGCTAAGTTGTATACTTACGGCAGAGTCTTCTTTGGCGTCGTCCAACATATCGTCATTGACAGCACCGTTTCTGATCTCTCCCACTGGGCTCCGAAACTGTAACATATATGCACAACATTTATTTAGTATGTTATCAAATGTAAAAACATCTACAGTGAATTGAAAAAATTAATATTAAATGGCAAAAGCACTTAACATTTTAGAACAGTTTATCAATTCGCATTAATAGTAATTTGCGCAATAAAACTGTTTAGATCACGCAGTTTTTCAATAACAAAGTTCAACACAAAATGAAACATAAATTAATAAGTTGGTAAAGAAAATAGGATATTTATTTTTTAGTGGTACATTTTTATGCATATATATAAATGCGAGTGGTTACGGTAACAGTAATATCATTGTAACGGTGTAAAAACTACAATATGTACTAGTACGTATTAATACAATGGTCAAGTTACAAATTAGTGTTGACAATACAAACTTAAACAACAAATGTAATGATCTGTAACTTTTTAGCAATCTCGATTGAGTTTACAACATACACACTCAAGTTAATCTTCGTGAGATACGAGTTAAATTTGATTAGCCAAATTTTTGTAACATATAAAATTTGTAAGTTTTGACTGTTTTAAAATCATAAGCTAAGGCAAGTTCGAAAACACATTGCCCTACTTTCTGTTTAAGCAAAGAATTTTTTTAATCAAATTCAACCGAAGAATTCAACAAACTTATGTGACATTATGTGATTACACAGAAACAAAATTAGATGTTTTCTATACACAAAAATTATGCAAATTCGATGGTATTGTCACGGATCGTGTTGATCGCATAATAGAGCACGATGACTCACCGCATGCCGGTGATGCGTTATGGGTATTAAATTAAACGTTTCAAAGCACTGTCAACGGTCGTAGAAACATCTAACAGTAAACAGTGCAGAAGAAGCCGCACCGTTGTATACCTTAACGGCGGTCTAGACAAACAGAGAAGGTATAACACACAGTATACTTTCATCCATAGAGTCATTGATTTCGTGAGTGGGTTGTAATTGTTTATATTGCGATGTATAGGTGTCGCACAGAATAAGTCGTCGAGATAGGCCTATATGTTACTGGAATAAAGTGGATTTATTAATGATGCTATTATTTTCTGACAATCTACTGAGCTTTTAACACAGTTAAAAAAAATAATTAAACTCTATCTGTTGACCTTTGTAACACAAACTAAGATTTACTTTCTGTGCAATGAAATAATTAATATTGCAAGTTCTTTTTGTCTTATTTACTATAAAATCTTTACTGACGTGATATCGTCTTTATTTTATACAATTTTTTTTAAAACTGTACACAAATAATACAAGTTCACTTCTCTTTAATGTCGATTGCAGATCCTTCAGGCGATCGGTTGCTCTTATCTGTAAGAATACGTGGGTCGATTTTCTATGTCCGGTTTCAGGGTCGCTTTCGACCGTGTAGATATTTCTCAAGGGCACGGCTACACACATTTTAACTCAAACTAATACTATTAAAATCGGTTATTTTCACCTAACCTTATACCGATAAAATTGTGTATTATGTTTATACCCTTCAAGTCAGCATAAAGTATCCCTAATATCCCTATAATATAATATAATATAATACCTATAGGAAGTATAATACCTACACCAGTATGTAATATCTGTATCCCTAATAGGAATATCTTGAATTTTTGCGGATTAGCACAATTATAATAATTCTCGCAGTAACTCTAGGAACTTTCTAATTCCTTTTGTCGCGATTGGCAGGCCAAAGGTCAGCACCAGCAGATGGTTAACACGTTATCGATTCCGAAGAGAACTGACTTATCTGTTCAATGTCGTATTCATCGACTAAATTATCGCAATCTGATTGGTTCTTCGGTAACCCCTTCTATGAATTTCTTACAGATAATTAATATTCTTGTCTAAGGAGGCTTCCAGAAAAACAATTCTTGTTTAAAAAACCTTAATATATTTACGATCAAATTTTTACGTTCATAAAACTTTTTTACTTAAAAAGGCATACATTTAGTTACTGATTTTAAAAATAACTATTGTCATAAGATAGGTCTATTTTATTACAAACATTTTGATATAATTCCCACCTCAATATTTTCGATATTACAAACATTTTTTTAAATTAACGTGTTTTTTATGAATATTCCTTAAAATAATTTCGTACCTTCTCACACGGGCATTACACACGGGCTAAACATCCTTAAGGATCATTTCGCAGTAGTTAAAGTTGTTTTACTAGTATATAATACTTAAAACTGACATTTTCACAATGCCCTTATCATCTGTTTTATAGTGTTCAAATCTGCAACCGCTACTTATTCATACACCGTCTTTATATGATATTATATGCTTTACTATCTGATACATGTCCATTGCGATATATAAGTATATATTTGTAAAAGAACTATTTAATCGAATGCGTTTTTTATAAATATGTTTAATAAAATTGGAGTTTTTTCTGTTATCTGTTGTTAATTCAATTCCATCTCATTAAGATCGTTATTTACGCAACGATATGTCAATATTTTAATTAACAAATGCTTATTTATTCATTTATTGTCGTAATACTACTATTTTATATTTGATTCATTATAAATTTGTTGGTTACTTTATTATTTTATAACAAAAACTTCCAGCGGTGTTACGAATAAACTAGAAGTTTCCGAATTACTATGGAAATAACGAGTAACAAGTTATAATACTTTCTTCTAGACTTTCACATCGCTATTTACGTTATTGTCATTCTTCGTTAATAAAGGAAAGCTTCAGTCAGTTATTCCAGCGAGTTGTTTTACACGGGTAAGAATGAGGCATTAGTGCATACATTGAGAGCTCAATCATTGTAATTACAGTGTCGTTATTTATTACTAATGACTATTTACTGTCAGTGATTTAGCAACAATTATGTATTATCTGTTGTGTACAGTGTATTGAATGTTTGTATAACATAGGATAATGTAATATGCTAATGAAATAATGTAACCCGATAAAGTAATAAAAAAAATGTGCCTATCCATTTCTCTGGCGTTTAATGATTTATTTCACTGTCGTATTATACACATACGTGCTACAAAACGTGCTGATTTCATGTGAATGTCTTGTTTTATTAGGGATCACCATATGCGCGCAAAACGACTCATTCATACGCATGACGTAAAAGCTCTGTCGACATGCCGCATGAAGTACGCTGTAACTACGCACTGTTCAGCGGACGATGACTTATTTTACTGTCCTGTTTATGGGGTCGTTTAATAGAATGCCGGTATTCACCTCCCCCCCCCAAATTTTACGAACTTTCTGTCGTCAAAGATACTTGTGATAAACGTTCAAGGACGTTTGTAGTCGAAAACTTTGTCCAGCAAGGCTTAACGTGTGACACAAAAGTTTAGTGCCGAAACTTTCTCTCTCTTTTTTTATTAAAGAGAATTTTTTCCTAAATAAAAAAGAAACAAACCTGAATATTGTCTCGAGTACTTTATAATATTATGAAAGATAGAACTTTCGATTCACCAATGAACATTTCATTCATTTTATTGATACAAAGAGACTGTTTGTCACCAATGTAGCATTATGTTTTTCTAATAAATAATAGGTTTAAAATAATTTATTCTACAAAGTCTTTGAAGAACTGTTGTTTTTCAGAGCAATAACTCCTGTTTTTTTCTGCATCGTATACCCAGATGAACTTCTTCCTCGTAATTAATAATGTAGCATGACAGATAATCCACTTAAATAGATTACCATATGATCATTAGTAAAAATCAATTATATGGAATATCCAGAAAAATCCAAATGAGAACCAAATAAAAATCACAATAAATTACCACCATAACAAGAAAAAGTAAATATAAAGAAAAAACTCTGCAACAAAAATAAATGTACAACAAAATAAAACCCCAAAAGACTAAAATTAAAATAAGAATAATACCCAGGTAGGATAGGAGTGGGTAAGGAAGCTACACAGACCAAATAAACAGACCAGAATAAACAAGAATAAATACTAATGAAGAAACCAAGAACGAAAAGGGAAGAGACCCAGAACACAGAAAAATAATAATAACAAAATGGTACTGAAGAAACCAAGAATGAAGAAGGAAGATGTCCAGAACGAATCAATATACCTAATGAAAAGGGACAAGTTAGAAGATAACATGTAATAGAACATGATAGTTCTACTTGGAAGTAGAACACGACCAATACCCAAAAGAAACCCAATAGGGAGAAAACAAAAACCCCAAAAGAAAGTAAATGTCACTATAAAAAAGTATAACACCCCAAAAAACCATAACCTCATGTAAAACAAATAAAAACAAAAGTGTTTAAAGTGCTAAGTAGAAGTGCACCCAAGAAAGTTATTGTGTAATTAATAAAGACAAATCTTAACAGTTCCCCCATGATTAAACAATTTGATATTACAAAACTATGAAAGGACTAGTGATAGTATCAAGAAATAACAAGGGACAAGTGCAAGTTATTAGATTATCATAAATAAACTTAAGTGTTTTAATATAGTATCATGAGTGATATTTAATCAAATAGTATGGTGAAAGAGCAATGACTACTCTTTCTAATAAAATGCTACTGTTTATATGATAACATTCAATGGAGTGAATGATATAAATAGAGAGCTTGAAGTTAATACATAAAGTGACAAGGGATACATCCCTAAAGTTAAGGAAAACAGATAAGACTGTACCCAAATAGTTATAAGTAAGTGTTAAAAATTTAATGGAACAGAAATGTTAGGTTCCAATTACCATATATGAACTCTATGCATAAGGTTTGGAAATCGAGATTAATTCTTATATTTATAAAATGTTATTGTGTTTAATAGTTTAAATTAGGAATGCAATATCTGAATGTGGATATCATTCTTATATAATAAAATGTTTTTTAGGAGTTACTGTAAGTAATTAGTACACAAAATGGGTATGAATTTAAATACCATATTTAATGTCAAATAATTGTTATGATTTAATTGTTTAAAGTCAATACTAAATGTTATTGTAGTAAAAGAAGGAATTATTAATGAATATTATATTAGAATAGAAGGTCAGAAAAGGGTATAAACTAACTGTATTATTAAAAACTTTGTAGGTAACAACAGATAAAATCTAGGGCAAATAGTAAATCTAACTTACATTTTAATTGACAAATCTAGACCTATAAACCAACTAACCTGATGAAATTTATGCAAGATAAACCCATCACATAGTTATACAATGTAATTTATACTTTAAAAAGATATTGTCAGAAGATAGGTAAAATTATGAATAAAAATGAAATGTATTACCTAAAATTTCAGAGGAGGAGTCATAGATAAATGAATTATATTTAAAAACAATAATTAATAGAAAAAATTGCAAGAAATTAAGTAAAGATAAACAATTATATCAATCTGAGATTCAGTATAATAATAATTACATCAGATAAAATGGCTATTATTTGGACAAGGACAGGAAACAAAAATTTAAGCCTACTTTTCCAAAATGAAAGAAATATAACTTTTTTAAATAAAAACTTTGTAAAACTATATTAATTAGTATCAACATAAGCAAAATAGATTAAATAAACCAAATATGTATTTAGTATTTCATACAATTAAATAATAACGAAAATATTTTCAGTGATATAATGTATTAAATAAAAATCTATCGGAAGCCAAGGTAATTTGAAACAATGTATGATGTATATTAAATTGGCTAAGAATTTCAGGAGACGAAGGAAATGAGAACAGTTAATTATTATCCGTTGAAGCGAACACTTGAACGAGGTTTTGCTCCGTGTAACCTATGTTAATGGCGTGCGATACATAAATCGAGTTTAGTGAAAATTTGTAACTTTTTTATTTTTGACTTTTAACTTGAGAAGCAGTGAACACAAACAATAAAAAAATTAAACTACAATAAAACAGAACCACATACGCCTAAATTATTGAATTAACACCAACAAGAATAATTATTTCGGACGAAACAAACAGGGTTACGTACGACATATTTAACCAAAGTGAAATAGACATAATCACACACATTTAAACCAAGTGAACTAAGAAACTCTGCACCAGGAACACTTAATTAACTCCAGAACGAATATCCACAATTGCTGAGACGAGGAAACGGTGAAAAGCATCTTTATTGCAAGAAATATTTGTCGAGGTGACTAACGTTAACATACGCAGACTTCAGTCGCCCATTTTGGTTTTCCCAGCATCCTATGCGAAGTGGAACAAATGAACATCGAGTCTTCACTGGTTCGAATATTATAATATATAAACTTTCAATATTGATTAATAACCTTGTAATTTTTAGTTTTAAGACTTTTAATTGTAAGTGTTATACTTTCATGGCCCTACCCTTCTCTGGCTATTCATAATATAACAGTTAAAAGAACGAAATATTATATACACTATTCATGTAAATTTTTTATCGACCGGCCCTGAGTAACGAGTCGATACTGTTGTCAATAATCGATTAATCATCGATCTTTCTAATAAATTTTTAATAAATAATATAATTCTGCAAAGTGGTTGAATTTTAATTTAAATATAATTCAAAATAAGTTAATTCAAGATCACGGTCTATCCGAAAGGCGGTATTTACTAAGGAATAAGGAGCATATTGAAGAAGAAGAAGAAGAAGAAGAACCGTCTATCGACTAGTACCGGAGTTAACAATATTAACGCAGGAGTTATTCAGAGAAAGTGACACAACAACATAAACAACCATAAAATAATTAAATTTTTTACAGAGTACAGTTACGAAAATTATTTATTAAATATATACCACAAAAACACAATAAAAATATTTTTCAGAAAACAAAATTTTTTATTTGAAATAAAATTTTTTTTATTTCAATTTTTAATACTATTATTATTTTGTACAATATAATATTGTTACAAAATTGGCGTCCAACTAAAGGGCTTTAATTAGTGATTGAAAGGCTGTAATAACTCGCCCAATTTCTAATTCAAGCTTGGCAGCGGTTATCCAGCCAGAGAAACAGGAAAAATGCAACGCCGTGCGACTTCTAAGAAAAGGGCGGCGGAGGCCGAAAAAGAAATTAATATGGAGGATAAGGAGGCAACGCCGGTGGAAGACGTAGAAACGTTATTACCCCCAATGGAACCAAAACCACCCGCACAACCGAAGGAACAACCAGAGATGCCCACACAAACAGGGGAAGGCAATGTCCGGAGGGAACAGTTAGAAAAACCTACGCGAACAGAGAAAGAGGACATGCAAGAAATGTTCCGATTAATAATGGCGAAAATGGATTCTACAAAAGAAGAATTGAGAAAGGACATAGAAGAAACTAGTAAGAAGATGGATACCACAAAAGAAGAATTGAAGAAGGACAACCAAGCAACAAAAGAAGAATTGAAGAAGGACAACCAAGCAACAAAAGAAGAATTAAGGAAGGACAGCCGATCCACAAAGGAAGAATTGGGTAATAAAATTGAAAACACCAATAAGAGAATAGAGGAATCCAGTAAGAAGATGGAGGAGAAGATGGAAGAGAAGATGTAAGAAAGCAGCAAGAAGATGGAAAGTGACAACCAACAATTGAAGAAAGAATTAAGGGAAAATAACAAGAAAATGGAAGAGAAGATGGGGGAGAGGTTGGAATAATTAAGAGAGGCTAACCAACTATTAAGGGAAGAATTAAGGGAGGTTAACCAGGAGAATCTAGACAAGTTAAACGAACGAATGGAACTATTAAGAGGGGAAATGAACAAAGAACTCAAGGATAATAAGAAATCTATAAATAAAAAGTTGGAAGAAGAAACAATAATTATAAACCAACAGATCAGAGAAGTTGATGAAAGATGTCGGCTAACTGAAGGGGAAGTACAAGAATTCAAGGAAAGGGTAAACACCAAGGTAACGAATATCGAAGAATATAGTCGTAAGAAGGCAGAAGAGAACCGAAAGGAAAGCCAGGAGGAACTAAGTAAAGTACGTAACCAAATTACTGAAAGGTGCGACGGAATGGAGGTAGTGATGACGAACATCACCGGTCAAGTGCGGCAGAGCCAGGAGGAAATGGAAGCAATTTGGAACCGACCAACCAACTTCACAAATATCCCCATCAACGAAAATAGGGAATGGCTGAACTTCCGCCAATATAAAAGGAAGCCAATGGAGTTCTTGGCCCGGATCGAGGAGTACATGGCCAAACATACAGGCAATAGGTGGCTAAATAATCGAGAGCTGTTGGACGAATCATTCCGTGAAATGACGGACAACTGGTGGATGGCAAACCGGAGTGAAATAGAGGATTACCAGCAATTTAAGAATTTGTTCAAGGCGAAGTATTGGTCGGAGACCACCCAAAATTTAATACGGGGCAACATCTGCCATGGCCGATACAAGACACAGTTTGGTAATACGATGACCGCGTACTTACTTGGGAAGGTATGTCTGGCGAAGCACCTGGAACCGGCCATACCAGAAGAATGCCTTGTAAATAAACTCTCATACCATTATGATGAAGAAGTCATAGGAACAAGAAGGGGTAGCCAAATAAAGACCATCCAGGCGATGACGGAACTATTAGAAAACTACGAGAATGAGGAATACTATCGGCAAAGCAGAAGAAGGAATGAGCGGCCAGAATTCCGAAGTAATCCGTACCCGAACAACAATAATCATCAGAACAGCAGTGGGTACCAAGGGAACTGATATAATCCCAATTATAATAATCATAATAATAACCTTAATAGTAATAATAATAATAATAACGGTCCCATGAACCAAAATATCAACAGGAATAATAACGGGTACCCCGGTAATCGAACTAATTATTACCCAAATCCAAATGTAAATAGCCAGAGAAACCCAAACCATACTAATAATACCGAACGGTATTATAATAACAATAGGGGTTACCCAAATAACAATACCAATAACAACAACAGGTTCTCCCGACCCCGGGTAAATTTTATACGCGCCGAAGGAAACAGCCAACGCAGATACAACCATCAACGGCGGAACAGTTTCCATAAATATAAAGACCGACGCAGAAGCCGAGAACGGGATAGTTCAAGGTATAATCCGCCTAGACGAAGTACCAGTCTAGATGACCCAGAGCGGCAACCAACTAGAGAACAACTATTCGAACAGCGAACGGAACGGCTGGAACCCACTCAAGGTTTCCCGACTGACGCCTCAGTTGGTCCAAACAATAATAACCAAGAAAATGAGAATTTCAACGGGAGGAGGCAGTAATAAATAATCAGGACCTTTTGCTGCTCCTATCTCCTGGGTATCAAAGAGAGTTGCCAAGAGCAACTAATAATAACAATATTACAATTATTAGTTGTAATTATTTAAAAAACATACGAAACGAACTATTGGAGGAGGACGACACTCACCTCCATAGTATAAATAATGAAATAATTTACATTAATGCAGAAATAGAAGGAATCTTCGCACAGCTAATGATTGATACAGGTGCGAATGTATCTATTATTAACTCAACAGAATTGGAGAGAATCTAAGAGAAATGTGGTCAATTATTGCCGACTTTACCAATAAATAATATAGTATTAATAGGTGCCACTGGTCGCCAAAACAAAACTATCCGAAAGCAAGTATCGTTAAACGTGATTAGCAAGGGTATAGCAATAAACATGATATTCCTAATTGCGACAGGATTACCTTTCAATATATTAGTGGGATGCGATGTGCTGAGAAAAAACTCTGCTATCATCGATTTACGCTCAGAGAAGGTATCGCTGTTTACAGGAGGTCTGACCTGGACGGTCGATTTAGTCGGTAGCGAGATAGTACTTCCCAGCAGTATCCACCAGCAAATTCGTAACATCAACTATATGGAAAATAACACAATAATTAACCCCATAATATACGACAACACGGACGAAGATTTATGGCCACGGACATCATAGAAAATAGCCAATCTCCATACACCAGCCCTATCATGGCTATTCCCAAGAAAAACGGCCAAGTTCGGCTTTGCTTGGATGCGCGGTAAATAAACGAAAAGATAATAAATGATCGAACATCGCCCGGTGAGATAGAAGAAATCCTGAAACGATTCCACGGTACCAAGTACCTTAGTACCTGGGAGACGGTGTGCGGTTACTGGCAGGTGGAGTTACACCCACGGAGTCGCCAGTATCTGGCTTTCATATTCGAGGGGCGCAATTACCAATTCAAAAGATTGCCCTTCGGACTAGTAAACTCAGTTGCCATCTTTGTGACCTGCATGGACCAGATATTGGGAGAGGAAGCACTTCAGTTTACCACCGTGTATGTAGACGATCTACTAGTAACCTCAGAAACGTGGGAGGAACACTGCTACCGTGTGGAACACGTGCTTGAGAAGTTATCTGTCAGTAACGTCACGCTGAAGTTAGAAAAGTCCAAGTTCATTGCCAGAGAAGTTCAATTCTTGGGTTTTAACTTGGATGACCAAGGAATCTCACCGTCGGCAGAAAAGGTGGAAGCGATCCAGAAATTCCCGGCACCCAAAAACAGAAAGCAATTACAGTCATTCCTGGGACTCTGTAATTACTATCGCAAGTTCCAGGAACAATATTCGGAATTAACCGCAAGATTTCAAACACAATTGTCATCAAAAAATAAATGTCAAGAGCAGGATGTGATTTTCCAACTTATTAAGGACAAATTTCTGGTAACAATAATACTTCGCCACCCAAATTTTAAACTACCATTTTTCATGAACTGCGATGCCAGCAACATCAGCCTGGGAACGACATTATATCAAGAAGACGAGAAGGGTCAACACCAAGTAATTAGCTTCGCTAGCAGATCTTTGAACCAGTGCGAGAAGAACTACACTGTAACTGAAAAAGAATTACTGAGCGTAGTATTCGCTTGCGGCAAGTTCCGCACTTACATCTAGGGTTACCCGGTTACCGTCCTGTGCCGACTCTAGTACAGAATCGGCGCATGTCCAGTATATAACGGCCGGTAAACGTTAAACGCAGTACAGAATTTGAAGCGCTTTAATTGTGGCTGCACTCTTGCAGCGAAGATAAGTACTAATTCGACGCTTATCAAGTGCCTGAGAGGTGCTGGCCTCTGGTGCCAGCCGCTGTAGGCAAACGAGAAGGGTGGAAGTTATTCTGTGAAACTTGGTCTCTCTTCAACCTTCAGCGATAATGGCAGCGTATTAAGTTACTCCGGGAGATGAAGATATTTTCATCTATAATTCTTCCCACTGTGTCAGGCTGAGTCTGTATAGAACTGCGGGTTCTCCGAGCATGTCGAGGAAAAAGCCCAACAACATGACCTGAACATGTAACACCAAGAACTTCGCTCTCACTTCATCTACCGGAGCAATAGCCAGGACGCCACACCAACACCTGTAATGTAGGCCACGAGATTGCCACCTCACCCCCATGGACAAAAATAAGGTGATCTCAAACCATTATATTCTTTTATACGTAGAGATGCATTCAATAGACCCAGTGAACCAGTTCAATCAATCAACCACAACACTTTCAAGTTTTTAAACATTTAATTGGATCCCCAATTAACGGGACAGTATAGTGTGTGAACTGAGTGTGAAATCAATTGTAAATTTTATTAATTTGTTGTAAAATTGTCAGCTCAGAGGCTGGCATGTGTCTTAGACAGTTCAACATTCAAACGTATAATTCCCTCTTATTTCAGTATATGTGTTTCATTACAGCTTTTAAGTCATTCATTCAATTTGTAATTTCTCGGGTTCAATTTAGTGTTCATTTTATATATATATTTTCTAAATTTTAAATTCAGTTTAGTTCATATGGTATAGAAATTTCTGGGGTAGTTAAGTGGATTCACAAGTTTAATCCTGAGTGGGTGCCTGTTCATACAGTATTAAACGTGTTGGTGAGACAGGTTAAATTATGCACCGACTGGCAAACGAACATGTCGGTCTCTGGGCCAAAAGTACTTTTTAAAAGGGTTATAAAAATTCATGACATTTTTCTATTTTCACTACTTAGCAATGTTTCTATATATATATATTCCTTTAATTAATTATGATAACTTGGGGGGGGTTCATTGTTTTCTAAATTTTTATTTCTCACAGTATAAGAGCCCAGTGGGCAGAATTTTATAACAGTATTAGGCACTTGGCCAAATTTTGGAATTTATTATGTCCTGGGGACTACTGGAGTTGCATAAGCATAATCTAATACACATGTCATGTGTTATGAACCAATTAAGTATTGTAATCCTAACATGGATGTCCATAAAAGAATTCATAATATACCTCATGTGGGTAAGAAAAGGGCGTGGCAAGAGATCTTTGTATAATTGTACTGTATTGTGGAACATGTGCTGTATTGTATATTTGTGTGTGTATTTTGGGGGGTTATATGTATTGTACATGTAGGTGTATTTTTGGGGGTAGTTTAGATATAGGGTTTTTAGAAAAGAAAGATGAAACATAGGATTATATATCCTTTTAATTTTGATGACATTAATTTATTCTATCTCAATTAAATTTTGCTGAATATTTCTTCTAAGAGAGTAATTTATTTTAATTAACTTTAATAACAAGCATATGGAGCTGTCACTATTTAATTTTAATTAATTTGTTTGAGAATTTGTTATTCTAATTAATATTATCAAGAAGTCTATAAAAATTATCTCCATTAAGTTCGATGGATCATTTTAAAGAGAACATAGAAAATAAATTTTATATTATTAATATTTTACAGGAAACTTTATTTAAAGAATAGTAATGATTTTAAATTTTAATTCATTTTAAAGAGAGATAGCAAATAAATTTTATGTGTTAATAATTTTCAGGTGACATTGTTGAAGGTGTATAAATTATTTTAATTAACCATTTAAGGGGATAATAGATTCTGACTGTTGTGTTTATTGATTTTGTTATTAATATTGTTTCAAAATGGAGATAGAATAATAAAAGGGATTTTATTAATTGTTAAATTTATGAGTTTTCATTGCAAGTCCCGTCTCACTGGATCCAGCGCATTTTTGGCTTCTCTAGGCTTTGGTCTAGTTATAATTAACTTGTGGCCCCTCTTTAAAAAAAATTCTTTTAACTGTCTAAGTTAAAGAGGGGTTACAGTCCGAACAGACCATAAATCAATTTCGTTCCTAAAAAGCTGCAAATTGAATCATGGCAGACTAACAAGGTGGATACTTGCCCTTCAAGAATACCATCTAAAATGGGAATACATCCCAGGTAAAAAGAATGTCGTAGCTGATGTGTTATCACGTGTCAATGCGGAAGAGCAAACTTTCGAAGGGGAGAAGAAAAGCGTACTAAAAATATACCATCTTCTTAGCACCAAAGCCGACTTAACAACATTATTAACAAATATGAGCACCCACCAACAAGCAGACCCGAAACTGAGAAACCTTAAAACTCGATTAGAAGAAGCAGACGAAACCGTTGCTCAATATTACCAACTAAACAAACAAATCTTGTTCGTTAAAACCTCACTGAAGCAGGAGACCTGGAAGGTGGTTGTTCCAACCCAGATCGAAAAAGAAATAATAGTAAACTACCACATACGATATGGGCATATGGGCGCCTTAAAGGTGATAAAAGTTCTGGAGGAGAGCTGCCAGATAAAAAACATAAATAGGAAGGTCCGAATGTATATTAAAAGCTGTAAAACCTGCCAGCTCGTAAAAACAAACAACGAGAAGAAGGAAGGTGTTATGATTCCTATAACCTCCCAGGCTAAATTGGAGAAGGTATTCCTAGACATCTGCGGACCATTTCCCCGTAGTGGCGGTCGACACCAATATCGATACCTAATAATCGTAATGGACCACTTCACAAAGTTTGTTAAGCTATACCCTACTAATCGGGCAACTACCCGGACCCGATCGTCGGTCTGGGGATATTAAAGGAGCTGTATATCCCAAATATGGGGAAACCATCTTCGATCATCACTGATCATGGAACCCAGTTTAAGGGTAGAAAATGGCGGGATACCCTATTATCAATGGGCGTTTGTACATACAAAACCTCGGTCTACCACCCGAGCAGTAATCCGGCAGAGAGGGTGTTACGAGAAGTGGGGAGGATCCTAAGAACTTATTGTCACCATCAACAGAAAAGGTGGCAAGACTATCTAGAAGCCACTGAGGAATTCCTCAACTTGGCATACCATCCAGCTATAGGAATTACCCCATACTCCGCCATGTACGAAAAACCACCCCCACGAGAGATTGAAGAAATCCTAGAGTTCCCTATAAATAACATTTACAAATTTGACAAGGTAAAGTTCTACAAGGTGGCCGAAGACCAGGAAAAACGGCAAAATAAGTATCGAAAGGCTAGTGGTAAAATAATAAATTATGAAAGGGGAGAAAAAATCTTATTAAAAAATCGTGAACTACCCAGCACACTGGAAGGAATAACGAAGAAGTTATTGCTGTTATACACAGGACCATATGTAATCTCCAATATAAAAAACAATAATACTTACGAAGTAAAGGAAATGGATTCAGAAAGGATCAAAGGTGTATATAACCAGGTTTCCATGAAAAAATATTATGAGCAATTGGATGTATATAAATGATTAAAATAACTAAATTCAAAAACAAAGTAAGCCCATCTTACTATCAAATATTTATGAAACTCATTTAAGAAATAAAAAGAAAAAGAATTTGGGAAAATAAAAAACCCAAATTCAAAAAACAAAGTAAGTACATCTTACTACCAGCTATTTATGAAACTAATTGGGGAGAACAATAGGAAGAGAATTTAGTAAAAAATTAACTAAATTTAAAAATAAGTAAGCACATCTTACTACCAAATATTTATGAAACTATTTGTGGAAAACTAAAAAGAAGAGAATTTAGTAAAAAATTAACTAAATTCTAAAAACTAAGTAAGCACATCTTACTACCAAATATTTATGAAACAACTTTTGAAATAAAGAAAAAGAAAAGGAATTTTGAAAATTAACTAAATTCAAAGATATAGTAAGATCACCTTACTACTAAACAATTTAAGAAAACACTTTATGGAAATGAAAGGAAAAGGCATTTAGAATAAAATCAACAAAATTCAAATATATTGTAATATCAAATTACAAACAACAATTTATGAAAAAACTTTCTGGAAGTAAAAAGAAAATGAATTGAAATTAACTAAATTATATAAAAAAAAAGTAAGTACATCTTACTACCAATATTTATGAAACTCAAATCATGGAATATAAAAGAAAAGAAAAATGAATTTTGAAGAATAGCCACAACATTCAAAAGGAAGAGTAAGTTCACATTACAAACAATTATATATGGAACCAATTATAAAAAATTTTGAGAATAAAGAAATGGAAGTAAAAACCACTAATACAATTAAAATGAATAAACTTATTGTGAAGTAAAAATAATGACTTTTACGCAATATAAGCAGAGACAATGACCACATAAAAATGATAATTTAAGAGTTCATTTGGATAAAAAGCAAGAGCGGAATAAAATTTTGAAAAGGGAAGAAATATCTATATATAAATAAATCCATAATAAGGATATGATCATAAAATAAATGTCAATTATAAGACAGACAATTAAAAGAGTAATTGCAAGAACATAAAACTAGTGGAACGATTCATAAGAATTAAGAAAAACAAAAATATAATACAAAAAATATGCTACCAATGACCAGAAGGAGATTGTAATAACAGTCAAGGAATAACAGAGAATTAAAATAAAAAAACTTTACACTGAATAACAAGTGATAATTATATTAAAACAGCTTCCAACCATAATAAGAAATAATATACCAGCAGAGCTAACCATTGAGAAAAATAACTGAGATAGAAAATAACTGAAATAGAAATATTAACAGATCTGAGCAAATACGAAGTGAAATATCCAAAGATATTTAATTTTTTTTTATAGTCATAAGGTGGACTATTCTTATATAATTTTTATTAATAACTGTCTGTAGATAAGTCCAGCAGTATTATTATGTTTTGAGCAGAGATGATTTGCCTCTGACCTCAATAAATGACGTAGTATGGCCAGCAGAGTGAGTAGCCTACAGTGCCCCTCTGAACTACCCCAGCTCACGTGTTAGGGAATGTTAGGGAATAAATATCCCAAGGATAAAGAACCAAGTTAAGAAAAAATGAAAAACAAAAAATAAAAAATAATGAACCTCAGATGACTATTATTATCAAGGAAAATCCAGTTAATAATGAAATATAGATAAGCTCAAAAAATAAAGAAGCAAAAATTTAGAAATGGGAAGGAAGTGAAGAAATATAATTTATAATGAATATCGTAAGCAATTATTTCAGACAAACCAAGTATGATCTGAAATAATCACTTCTGGAGGAGAGCAATCTGTAGCATGACAGATAATCCGCTTAAATAGATTACCATATGATCATTAGTAAAAATCAATTATATGGAATATCCAGAAAAATTCAAATGAGAATCAAATAAAAATCACAATAAATTACCACCATAACAAGAAAAAGTAAATATAAAGAAAAAACTCTGCAACAAAAATAAATGTACAACAAAATAAAACCCCAAAAGACTAAAATTAAAATAAGAATAATACCCAGGTAGGATAGGAGTAGGTAAGGAAGCTACACAGACCAAATAAACAGACCAGAATAAACAAGAATAAATACTAATGAAGAAACCAAGAACGAAAAGGGAAGAGACCCAGAACACAGAAAAATAATAATAACAAAATGGTACTGAAGAAACCAAGAATGAAGAAGGAAGATATCCAGAACGAATCAATATACCTAATGAAAAGGGACAAGTTAGAAGATAACATGTAATAGAGGAAGTAGAACACGACCAATACCCAAAAGAAACCCAATAGGGAGAAAACAAAAACCCCAAAAGAAAGTAAATGTCACTATAAAAAAGTATAACACCCCAAAAAACCATAACCTCATGTAAAACAAATAAAAACAAAAGTGCTTAAAGTGCTAAGTAGAAGTGCACCCAAGAAAGTTATTGTATAATTAATAAAGACAAATCTTAACAGTTCCCCCATGATTAAACAATTTGATATTACAAAACTATGAAAGGACTAGTGATAGTATCAAGAAATAACAAGGGACAAGTGCAAGTTATTAGATTATCATAAATAAACTTTGAGAAAGTACATTAAATACTGTACATTTAAATAACTTCAAGTGTTTTAATATAGTATCATGAGTGATATTTAATCAAATAGTATGGTGAAAGAGCAATGACTACTCTTTCTAATAAAATGCTACTGTTTATATGATAACATTCAATGGAGTGAATGATATAAATAGAGAGCTTGAAGTTAATACATAAAGTGACAAGGGATACATCCCTAAAGTTAAGGAAAACAGATAAGACTGTACCCAAATAGTTATAAGTAAGTGTTAAAAATTTAATGGAACAGAAATGTTAGGTTCCAATTACCATATATGAACTCTATGCATAAGGTTTGGAAATAGAGATTAATTCTTATATTTATAAAATGTTATTGTGTTTAATAGTTTAAATTAGGAATGCAATATCTGAATGTGGATATCATTATTATATAATAAAATGTTTTTTAGGAGTTACTGTAAGTAATCATTACACAAAAGGGTATGAATTTAAATACCATATTTAATGTCAAATAATTGTTATGTTTTAATTGTTTAATGTCAATACTAAATGTTATTGTAGTAAAAGAAGGAATTATTAATGAATATTATATTAGAATAGAAGGTCAGAAAAGGGTATAAACTAACTGTATTATTAAAAACTTTGTAGGTAACAATAGATAAAATCTAGGCCAAATAGTAAATCTAACTTACATTTGAATTGACAAATCTAGTCCTATAAACCAACTAACCTGTTGAAATTTATGCAAGATAAACCCATCACATAGTAATACAACGTAATTTATACTTTAAAAAGATATTGTCAGAAGATAGGTAAAATTATGAATAAAAATGAAATGTATTAACTAAAATTTCAGAGGAGGAGTCATAGATAAATGAATTATATTTAAAAACAATAATTAATAGACAAAATTGCAAGAAATTAAGTAAAGATAAACAATTATATCAATCTGAGATTCAGTATAATAATAATTATATCAGATAAAATGGCTATTATTTGGACAAGGACAGGAAACAAAAATTTAAGCCTACTTTTCCAAAATGAAAGAAATATAACTTTTTTAAATAAAAACTTTGTAAAACTATATTAATTAGTATCAACATAAGCAAAATAGATTAAAGAAACCAAATATGTATTTAGTATTTCATACAATTAAATAATAACGAAAATATTTTCAGTGATATAATGTATTAAATAAAAATCTATCGGAAGCCAAGGTAATTTGAAACAATGTATGATGTATATTAAATTGGCTAAGAATTTCAGGAGACGAAGGAAATGAGAACAGTTAATTATTATCCGTTGAAGCGAACACTTGAACGAGGTTTTGCTCCGTGTAACCTATGTTAATGGCGTGCGATACATAAATCGAGTTTAGTGAAAATTTGTAACTTTTTTATTTTTGACTTTTAACTTGAGAAGCACTGAACACAAACAATAAAAAAAATAAACTACAATAAAACAGAACCACATACGCCTAAATTATTGAATTAACACCAACAAGAATAATTATTTCGGACGAAACAAACAGGGTTACGTACGACATATTTAACCAAAGTGAAATAGACATAATCACACACATTTAAACCAAGTGAACTAAGAAACACTGCACCAGGAACACTTAATTAACTCCAGAACGAATATCCACAATTGCTGAGACGAGGAAACGGTGAAAAGCATCTTTATTGCAAGAAATATTTGTCGAGGTGACTAACGTTAACATACGCAGACTTCAGTCGCCCATTTTGGTTTTCCCAGCATCCTATGCGAAGTGGAACAAATGAACATCGAGTCTTCACTGGTTCGAATATTATAATATATAAACTTTCAATATTGATTAATAACCTTGTAATTTTTAGTTTTAAGACTTTTAATTGTAAGTGTTATACTTTCATGGCCCTACCCTTCTCTGGCTATTCATAATATAACAGTTAAAAGAACGAAATATTATATACACTATTCATGTAAATTTTTTATCGACCGGCCCTGAGTAACGAGTCGATACTGTTGTCAATAATCGATTAATCATCGATCTTTCTAATAAATTGTTAATAAATAATATAATTCTGCAAAGTGGTTGAATTTTAATTTAAATATAATTCAAAATAAGTTAATTCAAGAACACGGACTATCCGAAAGGCGGTATTTACTAAGGAATAAGGAGCATATTGAAGAAAAAGAAGAACCGTCTATCGACTAGTACCGGAGTTAACAATATTAACGCAGGAGTTATTCAGAGAAAGTGACACAACAACATAAACAACCATAAAATAATTAAATTTTTTACAGAATACAGTTACGAAAATTATTTATTAAATATATACCACAAAAACACAATAAAAATATTTTTCAGAAAACAAAATTTTTTATTTGAAATAAAATTTTTTTTATTTCAAATTTTAATACTATTATTATTTTGTACAATATAATATTGTTACAAATTGGCGTCCAACTAAAGGGCTTTAATTAGTGATTGAAAGGCTGTAATAACTCGCCCAATTTCTAATTCAAGCTTGGCAGCGGTTATCCAGCCAGAGAAACAGGAAAAATGCAACGCCGTGCGACTTCTAAGAAAAGGGCGGCGGAGGCCGAAAAAGAAATTAATATGGAGGATAAGGAGGCAACGCCGGTGGAAGACGTAGAAACGTTATTACCCCCAATGGAACCAAAACCACCCGCACAACCGAAGGAACAACTAGAGATGCCCACACAAACAGGGGAAGGCAATGTCCGGAGGGAACAGTTAGAAAAACCTACGCGAACAGAGAAAGAGGACATGCAAGAAATGTTCCGATTAATAATGGCGAAAATGGATTCTACAAAAGAAGAATTGAGAAAGGACATAGAAGAAACTAGTAAGAAGATGGATACCACAAAAGAAGAATTGAAGAAGGACAACCAAGCAACAAAAGAAGAATTAAGGAAGGACAACCAATCCACAAAGGAAGAATTGGGTAATAAAGTTGAAAACACCAATAAGAGAATAGAGGAAACCAGTAAGGAGATGGAAGAGAAGATGGAAGAAAACAGTAAGAAGATGGAAGAGAAGGTGGAAGAAAATAGTAAGAAAATGGAAGAGAAGATGGAAGAAACCAGCAAGAAGATGGAAAGTGACAACCAACAATTGAAGAAAGAATTAAGGGAAAATAACAAGAAAATGGAAGAGAAGATGGGGGAGAGGTTGGAAGAATTAAGAGAGGCTAACCAACTATTAAGGGAAGAATTAAGGGAGGTTAACCAGGAGAATCTAGACAAGTTAAATGAAGGAATGGAACTATTAAGAGAGGAAATGAACAAAGAACTCAAGGATAATAAGAAATCTATAAATAAAAAGTTGGAAGAAGAAACAATAATTATAAACCAACAGATCAGAGAAGTTGATGAAAGATGTCGGCTAACTGAAGGGGAAGTACAAGAATTCAAGGAAGGGGTAAACACCAAGGTAACGAATATCGAAGAATATAGTCGCAAGAAGGCAGAAGAGAACCGAAAGGAAAGCCAGGAGGAACTAAGTAAAGTACGTAACCAAATTACTGAAAGGTGCGACGGAATGGAGGTAGTGATGACGAACATCACCGGTCAAGTGCGGCAGAGCCAGGAGGAAATGGAAGCAATTTGGAACCGACCAACCAACTTCACAAATATCCCCATCAACGAAAATAGGGAATGGCTGAACTTCCGCCAATATAAAAGGAAGCCAATGGAGTTCTTGGCCCGGATCGAGGAGTACATGGCCAAACATACAGGCAATAGGTGGCTAAATAATCGAGAGCTGTTGGACGAATCATTCCGTGAAATGACGGACAACTGGTGGATGGCAAACCGGAGTGAAATAGAGGATTACCAGCAATTTAAGAATTTGTTCAAGGCGAAGTATTGGTCGGAGACCACCCAAAATTTAATACGGGGCAACATCTGCCATGGCCGATACAAGACACAGTTTGGTAATACGATGACCGCGTACTTACTTGGGAAGGTATGTCTGGCGAAGCACCTGGAACCGGCCATACCAGAAGAATGCCTTGTAAATAAACTCTCATACCATTATGATGAAGAAGTCATAGGAGCAAGAAGGGGTAGCCAAATAAAGACCATCCAGGCGATGACGGAACTATTAGAAAACTACGAGAATGAGGAATACTATCGGCAAAGCAGAAGAAGGAATGAGCGGCCAGAATTCCGAAGTAATCCGTACCCGAACAACAATAATCATCAGAACAGCAGTGGGTACCAAGGGAACTGATATAATCCCAATTATAATAATCATAATAATAACCTTAATAGTAATAATAATAATAATAATAACGGTCCCATGAACCAAAATATCAACAGGAATAATAACGGGTACCCCGGTAATCGAACCAATTATTACCCAAATCCAAATGTAAATAGCCAGAGAAACCCAAACCATACTAATAATACCGAACGGTATTATAATAACAATAGGGGTTACCCAAATAACAATACCAATAACAACAACAGGTTCTCCCGACCCCGGTTAAATTTTATAGGCACCGAAGGAAACAGCCAACGCAGATACAACCATCACGGCGGAACAGTTTCCATGAATGTGAAGACCGACGCAGAAGCCGAGAACGGGATAGTTCAAGGTATATTCCGCCTAGACGAAGTACCAGTCTAGATGACCCAGAGCGGCAACCAACTAGAGAACAACTATTCGAACAGCGAACGGAACGGCTGGAACCCACTCAAGGTTTCCCGACTGACGCCTCAGTTGGTCCAAACAATAATAACCAAGAAAATGAGAATTTCAACGGGAGGAGGCAGTAATAAATAATCAGGACCTTTTGCTGCTCCTATCTCCTGGGTATCAAAGAGAGTTGCCAAGAGCAACTAATAATAACAATATTACAATTATTAGTTGTAATTATTTAAAAAACATACGAAACGAACTATTGGAGGAGGACGACACTCACCTCCATAGTATAAATAATGAAATAATTTACATTAATGCAGAAATAGAAGGAATCTTCGCACAGCTAATGATTGATACAGGTGCGAATGTATCTATTATTAACTCAACAGAATTGGAGAGAATCCAAGAGAAATGTGGTCAATTATTGCCGACTTTACCAATAAATAATATCGTATTAATAGGTGCCACTGGTCGCCAAAACAAAACTATCCGAAAGCAAGTATCGTTAAACGTGATTAGCAAGGGTATAGCAATAAACATGATATTCCTAATTGCGACAGGATTACCTTTCAATATATTAGTGGGATGCGATGTGCTGAGAAAAAACTCTGCTATCATCGATTTACGCTCAGAGAAGGTATCGCTGTTTACAGGAGGTCTGACCTGGACGGTCGATTTAGTCGGTAGCGAGATAGTACTTCCCAGCAGTATCCACCAGCAAATTCGTAACATCAACTATATGGAAAATGACACAATAATTAACCCCATAATATACGACAACACGGACGAAGATTTATGGTCCCAAAAGATACAAGAAATAAGGGATTTCCGGAGCGGAATTACTAGGTAGAAATTGCCCATTAACTAAGCGAATCAGTTGATCAGAATTTATGAAAAGTACCGATCAGTATTTTCGGAGGAGCCAAGTAAGGTAAAAAATTACCAATGTACCCTTAAATTCAGAGATACAGTGGAGTTTAATAGAAAATCATACCCTATTGCGCATTCACGAAAGGAGGCTGTAAGAGAGGAAATAAACCGGATGATTAATAGTGACATCATAGAAAATAGCCAATCTCCATACACCAGCCCTATCATGGCTATTCCCAAGAAAAACGGCCAAGTCCGGCTTTGCTTGGATGCGCGGGAAATAAACAAAAAGATAATAAATGATCGAACATCGCCCGGTGAGATACAAGAAATCCTGAAACGATTCCACTGTACCAAGTACTTTAGTACCTGGGACACGGTGTGCGGTTACTGGCAGGTGGAGTTACACCCACGGAGTCGCCAGTATCTGGCTTTCATATTCGAGGGGCGCAATTACCAATTCAAAAGACTGCCCTTCGGACTCGTAAACTCAGTTGCCATCTTTGTGACCTGCATGGACCAGATATTGGGACAGGAAGCACTTCAGTTTACCACCGTGTATGTAGACGATCTACTAGTAACCTCAGAAACGTGGGAGGAACACTGCTACCGTGTGGAACACGTGCTTGAGAAGTTATCTGTCAGTAACGTCACGCTGAAGTTAGAAAAGTCCAAGTTCATTGCCAGAGAATTTCAATTCTTGGGTTTTAACTTGGATGACCAAGGAATCTCACCGTCGGCAGAAAAGGTGGAAGCGATCCAGAAATTCCCGGCACCCAAAAACAGAAAGCAATTACAGTCATTCCTGGGACTCTGTAATTACTATCGCAAGTTCCAGGAACAATATTCGGAATTAACCGCAAGATTTCAAACACAATTGTCATCAAAAAATAAATGTCAAGAGCAGGATGTGATTTTCCAACTTATTAAGGACAAATTTCTGGCAACAATAATACTTCGCCACCCAAATTTTAAACTACCATTTTTCATGAACTGCGATGCCAGCAACATCAGCCTGGGAACGTCATTATACCAAGAAGGCGAGAAGGGTCAACACCAAGTAATTAGCTTCGCTAGCAGATCTTTGAACCAGTGCGAGAAGAACTACACTGTAACTGAAAAAGAATTACTGAGCGTAGTATTCGCTTGCGGCAAGTTCCGCACTTACATCTAGGGTTACCCGGTTACCGTCCGAACAGACCATAAATCAATTTCGTTCCTAAAAAGCTGCAAATTGAATCATGGCAGACTAACAAGGTGGATACTTGCCCTTCAAGAATACCATCTAAAATGGGAATACATCCCAGGTAAAAAGAATGTCGTAGCTGATGTGTTATCACGTGTCAATGTGGAAGAGCATACTTTCGAAGGGGAGAAGAAAAGCGTACTAAAAATATACCATCTTCTTAGCACCAGAGCCGACTTAACAACATTTTTTAACAAATATGAGCACCCACCAACAAGCAGACCCGATATTGAGAAACCTTAAAACTCGATTAGAAGAAGGAGACGAAACCGTTGCTCAATATTACCAACTATACAAACAAATCTTGTTCGTTAAAATCTCACTGAAGCAGGAGACCTGGAAGGTGGTTGCTCCAACCCAGAAAGAAAAAGAAATAATAGTAAACTACCACATACGATATGGGCATATGGGCGCCTTAAAGGTGATAAAAGTTCTGGAGGAGAGCTGCCAGATAAAAAACATAAATAGGAAAGTCCGAATGTATATTAAAAGCTGTAAAACCTGCCAGCTCGTAAAAACAAACAAGGAGAAGAAGGAAGGTGTTATGATTCCTATAACCTCCCAGGCTAAATTGGAGAAGGTATTCCTAGGCATCTGCGGACCATTTCCCCGTAGTGGCGGTCGACACCAATATCGATACCTAATAATCGTAATGGACCACTTCACAAAGGTTGTTAAGCTATACCCTACTAATCGGGCAACTACCCGGAAAATTCTGGGGATATTAACGGAGCTGTATATCCCAAACATGGGGAAACCATCTTCGATCATCACTGATCATGGAACCCAGTTTAAGGGTAGAAAATGGCGGGATACCCTATTATCAATGGGCGTTCGTACATACAAAACCTCGGTCTACCACCCGAGCAGTAATCCGGCAGAGAGGGTGTTACGAGAAGTGGGGAGGATCCTAAGAACTTATTGTCACCATCAACAGAAAAGGTGGCAAGACTATCTAGAAGCCACTGAGGAATTCCTCAACTTGGCATACCATCCAGATATAGGAATTACCCCATACTCCGCCATGTACGAAAAACCACCCCCACGAGAGATCGAAGAAATCCTAGAGTTCCCTATAAATAATATTTACAAATTTGACAAGGTAAAGATCTACAACAAGGTGGCCGAAGACTAGGAAAAACGGCAAAATAAGTATCGAAAGGCTAGTGGTAAAATAATAAATTATGAAAGGGGAGAAAAAATCTTATTAAAAAATCGTGAACTACCCAGCACACTGGAAGGAATAACGAAGAAATTATTGCTGTTATACACAGGACCATATGTAATCTCCAATATAAAAAACAATAATACTTACGAAGTAAAGGAAATGGATTCAGAAAGGATCAAAGGTGTATATAACCAGGCTTCCATGAAAAAATATTATGAGTAATTGGATGTATATAAAAGATTAAAATAACTAAATCCAAAAAACAAAACTGGTCGCCAAAACAAAACTATCCGAAAGCAAGTATCGTTAAACGTGATTAGCAAGGGTATAGCAATAAACATGATATTCCTAATTGCGACAGGATTACCTTTCAATATATTAGTGGGATGCGATGTGCTGAGAAAAAACTCTGCTATCATCGATTTACGCTCAGAGAAGATATCGCTGTTTACAGGAGGTCTGACCTGGACGGTCGATTTAGTCGTTAGCGAGATAGTACTTCCCAGCAGTATCCACCAGCAAATTCGTAACATCAACTATATGGAAAATGACACAATAATTAACCCCATAATATACGACAACACGGACGAAGATTTATGGTCCCAAAAGATACAAGAAATAAGGGATTTCCGGAGCGGAATTACTAGGTAGAAATTGCCCATTAACCAAGCGAATCAGTTGATCAGAATTTATGAAAAGTACCGATCAGTATTTTCGGAGGAGCCAAGTAAGGTAAAAAATTACCAATGTACCCTTAAATTCAGAGATACAGTGGAGTTTAATAGAAAATCATACCCTATTGCGCATTCACGAAAGGAGGCTGTAAGAGAGGAAATAAACCGGATGATTAATAGTGACATCATAGAAAATAGCCAATCTCCATACACCAGCCCTATCATGGCTATTCCCAAGAAAAACGGCCAAGTCCGGCTTTGCTTGGATGCGCGGGAAATAAACAAAAAGATAATAAATGATCGAACATCGCCCGGTGAGATAGAAGAAATCCTGAAACGATTCCACGGTACCAAGTACTTTAGTACCTGGGACACGGTGTGCGGTTACTGGCAGGTGGAGTTACACCCACGGAGTCGCCAGTATCTGGCTTTCATATTCGAGGGGCGCAATTACCAATTACTTATTTTTAAATTTAGTTAATTTTTTACTAAATTCTCTTCCTCTTGTTCTCCACAATTAGTTTCATAAATAGCTGGTAGTAAGATGTATTTACTTTGTTTTTTGAATTTGGGTTTTTTATTTTCCCAAATTCTTTTTCTTTTTATTTCTTAAATGAGTTTCATAAATATTATTTGTGCGATAAGTCCAGCAGTATTATTATGTTTTCAGCAGAGATGATTTGCCTCTGACCTCAATAAATGACGTAGTATGGCCAGCAGAGTGAGTAGCCTACAGTGCCCCTCTGAACTGCCCCAGCTCACGTGTTAGGGAATGTTAGGGAATAAATATCCCAAGGATAAAGAACCAAGTTAAGAAAAAATGAAAAATAAAAAATAATGAACCTCAGATGACTATTACTATCAAGGAAAATCCAGTTAATAATGAAATATAGATAAGCTCAAAAAATAAAGAAGCAAAAATTTAGAAATGGGAAGGAGGTGAAGAAATATAATTTATAATAAATATCATAAGCAATTATTTCAGACAAACCAAGTACCGTTATGATCTGAAATAATCACTTCTGGAGGAGAGCAATCTGTAGCATGACAGATAATCCACTTAAATAGATTACCATATGATCATTAGTAAAAATCAATTATATGGAATATCCAGAAAAATCCAAATGAGAACCAAATAAAAATCACAATAAATTACCACCATAACAAGAAAAAGTAAATATAAAGAAAAAACTCTGCAACAAAAATAAATGTACAACAAAATAAAACCCCAAAAGACTAAAATTAAAATAAGAATAATACCCAGGTAGGATAGGAGTAGGTAAGGAAGCTACCCAGACCAAATAAACAGACCAGAATAAACAAGAATAAATACTAATGAAGAAACCAAGAACGAAAAGGGAAGAGACCCAGAACACAGAAAAATAATAATAACAAAATGGTACTGAAGAAACCAACAATGAAGAAGGAAGATATCCAGAACGAATCAATATACCTAATGAAAAGGGAAAAGTTAGAAGATAACATGTAATAGAGGAAGTAGAACAAGACCAATACCCAAAAGAAACCCAATAGGGAGAAAACAAAAACCCCAAAAGAAAGTAAATGTCACTATAAAAAAGTATAACACCCCAAAAAACCATAACCTCATGTAAAACAAATAAAAACAAAACTGTTTAAAGTGCTAAGTAGAAGTGCACCCAAGAAAGTTATTGTGTAATTAATAAAGACAAATCTTAACAGTTCCCCCATGATTAAACAATTTGATATTACAAAACTATGAAAGGACTAGTGATAGTATCAAGAAATAACAAGGGACAAGTGCAAGTTATTAGATTATCATAAATAAACTTTGAGAAAGTACATTAAATACACTAAATAAATAAATAATACACTAATTAAATACACTAATTGTACATTCAAATAACTTTAAGTGTTTTAATATAGTATCATGAGTGATATTTAATCAAATAGTATGGTGAAAGAGCAATGACTACTCTTTCTAATAAAATGCTACTGTTTATATGATAAGATTCAATGGAGTGAATGATATAAATAGAGAGCTTGAAGTTAATACATAAAGTGACAAGGGATACATCCCTAAAGTTAAGGAAAACAGATAAGACTGTACCCTAATAGTTATAAGTAAGTGTTGAAAATTTAATGGAACAGAAATGTTTAAAGTCAATACTAAATGTTATTGTAGTAAAAGAAGGAATTATTAATGAATATTATATTAGAATAGAAGGTCAGAAAAGGGTATAAACTAACTGTATTATTAAAAACTTTGTAGGTAACAACAGATAAAATCTAGGCCAAATAGTAAATCTAACTTACATTTTAATTGACAAATCTAGTCCTATAAACCAACTAACCTGTTGAAATTTATGCAAGATAAACCCATCACATAGTAATACAATGTAATTTATACTTTAAAAAGATAAATCCACTATTTCTGTTCTCCAATGTTTCTGTGTATCTTCTGACACACAAGATAGGTAAAATTATGAATAAAAATGAAATGTATTAACTAAAATTTCAGAGGAGAAGTCATAGATAAATGAATTATATTTAAAAACAATAATTAATAGACAAAATTGCAAGAAATTAAGTAAAGATAAACAATTATATCAATCTGAGTTTCAGTATAATAATAATTATATCAGATAAAATGGCTATTATTTGGACAAGGACAGGAAACAAAAATTTAAGCCTACTTTTCCAAAATGAAAGAAATATAACTTTTTTAAATAAAAACTTTGTAAAACTATATTAATTAGTATCAACATAAGCAAAATAGATTAAATAAACCAAATATGTATTTAGTATTTCATACAATTAAATAATAACGAAAATATTTTCAGTGATATAATGTATTAAATAAAAATCTATCGGAAGCCAAGGTAATTTGAAACAATGTATGATGTATATTAAATTGGCTAAGAATTTCAGGAGACGAAGGAAATGAGAACAGTTAATTATTATCCGTTGAAGCGAACACTTGAACGAGGTTTTGCTCCGTGTAACCTATGTTAATGGCGTGCGATACATAAATCGAGTTTAGTGAAAATTTGTAACTTTTTTATTTTTGACTTTTAACTTGAGAAGCAGTGAACACAAACAATAAAAAAATTAAACTACAATAAAACAGAACCACATACGCCTAAATTATTGAATTAACACCAACAAGAATAATTATTTCGGACGAAACAAACAGGGTTACGTACGACATATTTAACCAAAGTGAAATAGACATAATCACACACATTTAAACCAAGTGAACTAAGAAACACTGCACCAGGAACACTTAATTAACTCCAGAACGAATATCCACAATTGCTGAGACGAGGAAATGGTGAAAAGCATCTTTATTGCAAGAAATATTTGTCGAGGTGACTAACGTTAACATACGCAGACTTCAGTCGCCCATTTTGGTTTACCCAGCATCCTATGCGAAGTGGAACAAATGAACATCGAGTCTTCACTGGTTCGAATATTATAATATATAAACTTTCAATATTGATTAATAACCTTGTAATTTTTAGTTTTAAGAGTTTTAATTGTAAGTGTTATACTTTCATGGCCCTACCCTTCTCTGGCTATTCATAATATAACAGTTAAAAGAACGAAATATTATATACACTATTCATGTAAATTTTTTATCGACCGGCCCTGAGTAACGAGTCGATACTGTTGTCAATAATCGATTAATCATCGATCTTTCTAATAAATTGTTAATAAATAATATAATTCTGCAAAGTGGTTGAATTTTAATTTAAATATAATTCAAAATAAGTTGATTCAAGATCACGGACTATCCGAAAGGCGGTATTTACTAAGGAATAAGGAGCATATTGAAGAAGAAGAAGAAGAACCGTCTATCGACTAGTACCGGAGTTAACAATATTAACGCAGGAGTTATTCAGAGAAAGTGACACAACAACATAAACAACCATAAAATAATTAAATGTTTTACACAATACAGTTAAGAAAATTATTTATTAAATATATACCACAAAAAACACAATAAAAGTATTTTTCAGAAAACAAAATTTTTTATTTGAAATAAAATTTTTTTTATTTCAAATTTTAATACTATTATTATTTTGTACAATATAATATTGTTACAATAATGATCGAAGGCTTACACGGTTATCACGTTTAAATAAATATATTTGTTGACCCCTATTGTGGGTACCGAGCCTGCGACCTCTGGCACTGACTTTCCGTTACAGCTACGGAAAGAAATTAACTTTTGTACAAATTAAATATAACGTACTTGTTAAGCTAAGCTACGCCACTGACGATGCACATTCACCACACACACTCACACACTGACAGTGAGCGTGTATAGTGTGTGTGTAGCGGATGCACATTCACTGACGTGGCTATGCCATGGACATAGACCAAAACGTTGTGCAGATTAAATGTTATCAGTAGACCACGGCCTGACAATATGGAAAGTTTATCAGACTTATTGAAGTTATTAAGTATAACAAATTAAAAGAACAAAGAGTTGTAAAGCGAGTAGCTTACTGTATGTATCAATTGTTGTGAATATTTTAAATATTAATATTTGACGCGCTAAATAGTACTCTACTTTAAACGAACATTTTGGTTACTAAGAATAAGACATTTTGGTTACTATTTTGAATAAGACATAAATTAAAGAACGAATTGCTTATTTTACGTAATTTAGTGACATTTTCGATTTACGGATTATTGATTTTGTTGACAAAAATAAAGTTGAGTCAAAAGTGTAGGTGTACTGATGAAGATTAAACTTAAAAGTAAAAATGGATTAAAATTAATTTTGTTACAAAATTAAAAGAAATTACATTATTTTATATAAACTTTGAAGTCAAAACTACCGAAATTGAAACGATAATTAACTAAAGAAAACTTTCGTGATGGCCAATACGTTTTTCCAGGAAATGTGGTCGATCTGACATGAAAGAATTGATACGAGTGAATTTTTCGAGTCTGTCGGTAGGCCGCTTCCCTATAGTTTTTTAGGAATGTATACAAAGATATCACGTTCATTAGGTGGGGTGATTGGTCTGGGTGACGTCAAATGTTTGTAAACCGCTTCTACTACTAACTTTGAGGCGACTTTTAGATCTGTGCGTAAGATTAGTGTAACTTGAAGAGCTAGTTAGGTGGATAATATTTTATAACTTAAAGATGCTGAAGGAACTGAAATTTAAATGTTACGGTGAAGGTTATTTCATGCACTTCGTAAAGTTAATTTCGATAAAAGGGTTTGCGAAGAGTTTATTATTCGCTATTATTATTTATTAATAATGTGAGGAATTTATTATTATTTATTAATTATAAGTAGATCGTAATTTTTTTAGTTGAGCGATTTATTTTGAGCATGCTTTACGATGAATGGCCTAGTAAACCGTCAGAATACTTGAAGAGCTTGTTGTAAGTGGTGCACCAGTTAGGGGGAAAAAAGAGGGAGCGAGAAAGAAAGAGAGAGAGAGAGAGAGAGAGAGAGAGAGACCCCTAACGATATCGTGAGCGACTGTAAACTGCAATGAGATGAATTGTGAAGACAGACTTTCGTGAGGTCGGGTATCTGAAGTTTTCTTAGCTACACTTAAATTTTAAAAGATGATGCCATTCATCCTAGGTCTCTAGTGACAAATTAACGTATTATGATAGTTGATATTAATTTTACACACTTAAATATGAATAAAAATAAATAAATAAAGTTTTCATTATGGGAAATCATAGTTAGTAAAAATAATTGAGCCTTGTGTAGACACACCAATTTTTATATCGAAAGTACCAAGGAAGGTGCGACTTTCCAGCCCCGCGCATTCTGCCACGTGTTATCAAATGCATCTGTTTCCATATAGATGAAATACGTTTTGGTAAACTCATTTCTTATAATATCGTTTAGAACAACTACAGTTAATCACGCGACGACAAGAATCTACGGAACCACTGACCAAGATCAAACTACTTAGTGAAGCGCTCTCTAAAGTGAATACTGGGATATATTGGTTATCAAAATACGTAGCCTGTATTTTGTAAGTCTACCACGACGTAAAGTTATACATAAATTGAGTCTAAAATGAGTTTACATCACGTTCTAAAACTTCTTTCGGATGTCTTTAATAGACACTGAGAGAAAACTCACAAAGTATATAATGCATAAGATACCACCGATGTGTTCAAATCGTGTGTATTTATACGCTAGGGAACAATAATAAAAAGACCGTTACAGCTAAGGAAAGAAATTAACTTTTGTATAAATTAAATATAATGTAATTGTTAAGCTAAGAGTTTTAACAATTCAAAAATAATTAGCGTATAATTTCTTCAAAATTTTTAAATGTGATTTGAAATCGAAACGAGATTGTGATTAGACGCTTCATATAGAGACTCACTGACTAACTGAACTTTTATTTGTATAACGCGCTTTGGGTCCGATGTATAATTATTCCAAAGTGCAGACTGTATTCAAATTCTATGAATCTGTTATCGCATTACCGGTTACATAATCGTGGATAAATATTTGTTTTATCGCTTCTGTTCACATCGAACCGTTTACATTGGATTACGTATCATTTAACCAACGTTGGTAAATTTATTTTTGAAATGCTGCATTTGAACATAAATCGTTGATAATGCCAAAAAAGGCTTAATAAAAGTTTTTATTGAACACAAAACTATAATACACTAAGACACTCCTTCTTCGGCTATAGATCAGTTCCCTCTGCTTGCGAGGGAGAGCGCCTCGTTAATGAGCGTCTCCGTGTAAGCGACTTACGGAAACTTTGTCGTTGGAAGACAAAAATCCTGACAACAACCAGGGACGGATCGAGAAATGTGCATTTGAGTGGCTAACATATATTAGAAGGAATATATTATTTCTTTTTCCCAGTTTTTCTGAAATGCGGTTTTGAACTATTTTAAACGTGAATTTAAATATTTAAAAATAAAACTAAGTTTGTCAGGCTAAAAATATACGGTTGCAGCTTTTTTTTTTTAAACAGAATTATAGAAAATAATTTTATAGACTTTTTGGGGAATTTCACTGATTTTCTCTTCCTTGGAACACCCATAAAACAATAAGCCTATATTTAGGCCTACAGTCAACCTCTATGAAAAAGTGTGTATTACGTGTTTGCGTTTATGTAACCAAATGTGTACATCTCCTAAGAGATACCTCGCGCAAGTGTACTACTTTAAAACAAATCGACCTCCGATTTCCAGTTTTTGAAGTCCTCTAAATTAATTTATGCAATGAAACGGATAAGTGTGGCAATTTCATGTACTTAAGGGAATCAAAACAACAAAAATATAAGTTTATCCTGAACGTTTAGACACAGAGTGGGCTAAATGTCAGCTCCTCCAAAAGCAATAAATGTTATTTAATTGTTATTTAGTTTAATTTTGTAACTGTATTTACAATAATATTGTTTAAGTGCACAAAACAAAAACCAGTTCTTAACATATAGTGTAGAACTGAAAAAGTTTGTGAAAGATGCTGAAGGAACTGAAATCAAAATGTTACGGTGAAGGTTATTTCATGGACTTCGTAAAGATAATTTCGATAAAATGGTTTGCGAAGAATTTATTATTCGCTATTATTATTTATTAATAATGTGAGGAATTTATTATTATTTATTAATTATAAATAGATACTAATTTTTTTAGTTGAGCGATTTATTTTAAGCATGCTTCACAATGAATGGCCTAGTGAACCGTCTCAGTCCTTATGACTCGTATGTTTAAAAACCTTACGTAATCCTACAAACCTTCTAAAAATCCTTATGCAATTATAAAACAGAAAAGTAATGTACTTGAGTTCATGTTTGGTGTGTAATCACCCCTTTTTTTTATGAAAGTGTAAGAGGCGATGTTTCATATCTTGAGACGGTTTACGGAACGGCTCGCTAGAAACAACCCTGTTTTCACATTGGCCGTCTCTGACAGCAAGATGGTGCACCTCCTCATGAGGCTCTCAAATCAAAGACTACCCACTAACCAAACAAACTACCTTAATCAAATACTTTCTGATTTCACTGGGCGCCGGGCTGTTCATGCGATTTGACTGATGCCTTGTATTTTTTAGAGTTTTACCAGACATGTTTTCCTTCAAACCGCCTCAAGCTATCTATTGAAAACGTCAGTTGATTTTATATTATTGAAACAAACTTTTATTGGCAAAAACGAGTAATTCACAGTTAAATTATGAACAAAAGGATGGCACTTATAACACTTTCTCTGATTTGTGTTAAGCATACAAATACAAACAAAATGAATATTAAAAGTATATATAAATATGAATGTTAGTTTGAAGTGTGTTATTGGAGAAGTTGAAAATTTTATGTACTTTTAAAATTGTGCAGTATTTTGTATTTTTAAGCATAAGAAATGCAAGAAACATTTTTTGTTACATTACATTTTTGTATGGGGTACGCATAATAATTTATCACACATTTTTGTGGTTCGGTGTGATCATCAGGTTACGATTTTTTACAATGACAGCATTGATACTAATATTACTGTCATTAATTACAGTTTGTCATAATTTTTTTGACGCTAGATGGTGCCCTTTAGACGTTGTTAATATCCGAAACACTATAAACAGTATCAACAAACTAGAAGTATATGGAACATATACGTAAAAACAGTGGCATTAAGCGGGATATATTCAAGGGGGGAAATAGGCCTAATGCGGCTGAGCGGAAAGTAAGGTTGAGTGGATTGACGAGGCCTGGGAACGGCGGCAGGCGGTCTGATGACCCAGCTCAGACTCAAACTGTTTACCTTCTGTTAATTTAAACATGACCGCTCCAACGTGAGGTCCAATCAATACTCCCGCTGGCGATTCTCTCTACAGCTTGGCTCAGTGATGAAACGGCTCTGTTATTGTGGTACGCTCTATATACGTAATCAATGCATCAAGGCCGTTTATTGAACTTAGCTTACTATTTTGATCAATAACGTTTCCTGGAAATCCACAATCTTTAAGTAACAATTATAGGTTTTAGAGTTATAGGGTTAAAAACAACATGGACATGAACAAACGATAAGAAAAACAACAACGACAGAAACAATGAAACTGAAATGATGAAGGTGATGACACACATACATACACGCGCGCGATCTCGCTATGCATTACTAAATATGACGACGACCAAATCTTTGTTAAGGCAATCTAACTACTGATACCGCACAAGGAGTACACTCTGTTATATCAGAGCGACACAAACATGAGTCCTATCTCACTTTCGGCTGTCTCAAGTCTAAAAAATTATATCGTTTCGTTTTTACTTTTATTTTATCAATCGAGAAAAGACCACGATCGTTTTTTTTTGAGTTTTCTCGTAAAATAGGGAAACTCCGGGAACGAAGTTTTGTAAACTGAGATGAATCACTGTCGATGAATCACACTTAAAAACTTGTCAGAAGGTTTAGCTTAAGTTCGCCTTTTATTTTGGGTACAGTAGTTTTTAGTGAACAAAAAAAGGATATTTGAAAGCATACAGCAATAAAAAATCACAAGAAAAATTTATGTAATTCTTTCGTGTTCCAGGAAGAATCGCGTTTTAACAGGAGATCTAAAAATGTTTATATTACAGATATTATATATATAGATATTTATATTTATATAGATTTACATTACATATTATTAATTTATATTAAGATTTATATATTATAAATTTAAATAATTCAGTATTTAGCGTCAAACTGAGGAAAGAGTTAATGGAGTTACTGTAATCGAATTGAGGAGACTGTATTTAAAATTGTAAATTTCTCTAAGACACTAAAAGACAGACTTCTTAAAAGAAGACAGATATTAATTGTATTAAATCTCTATCTACAAGTTACATTTTTGTCTAAAATACACTGGATCTACGATTTATTTATCCGTTATGTGGTCAGTGTTTTGCTGTACAGTATACGCGATGAAAGTACACGAGACTATTGTCTACCAATATTATACTGAGAGGTATCAACTATCGTAACATTTTCATAAATTTCCAAGAGAGCTGTTTTGAAGTTGTGCAAAAGTATCTACCTTAACCATTGAATCAAATTTAAATGTACTTGAAGATTCTTATTGTAGTACGTAATACTTAGGTAATACTTTTAATTTATATTTTTTCAAAATTTTTGTCAGTCAATTAATAAAGGTGAGCACTTAACAACAGTGTAGCTCTAATAATTTCTTCCATTTTGTTCTTAGCTCAGACCATATAACAAACTGCATAGAAAAACTCAAACTCAAGAAAAATATTACATATTATTTTGAAATAGCTATTTATTTAAGATTTTTAAAAATTTACCTTAAAAATAATAATAAGTTAAATAGAAAAATATGAAAATTTTGAAATTATTATTAAGGAAAATCTTCCGTTATAGGCCTGTTGTTTGAATGAGGGATATTTTTATAAAACTCGTGTAAGTATGACTGTACTCATTTTAAACTTGACTGTAAATCTTCGTATTCTTTACTACTAATTGGTCTTGGAACAGTGTTGACTGGAAATAATTTTTCAGCTCACAATGTTGGACGTCTACTATTGTATCTTAAGGCTTAAAGATTTTATGTATTCTTGGAAAGATGTTTTACAGTAAAGAGTTTCTAAATCTGAGAATCTTAACTGAATGAGGACAACTTCATTAATTAAAAACTTTTCATTATCTCTTTTTCTCTTTGTTAGATTTTTCTGTTTTATTTTTTTTATAAATTAACGAAGTATCGGAGTTATCGAACAAAGCTTTGACATGTTTCATATTGTCTAACGTCATGTTGTATACTTCAGAAAGTTTTTTGACTTTGCATAAGCGTACAAATTGTTGCCAATCCTAAGGAGTCATCATAACGGAATAGAGTTTTTTTTTTCTTTTTTAGCTTGTTCGATAACCGAACGGACACCATGAACCTCCAAGTGCGTATATCCTTTCAACAGAAATTTGTAGCTTAAATTTTTTAATTTGGTAACGTGCGTGGAGGCCGCGCATAGCTTGCAACCATAATAAAATTTCGTCCACCACTATTGTCAGACCATATAGTAAGTTCTATAGTGTTATTATTTACATTTTCGAGAGCCCACTTCAGAATACAGTAGGCAATTTGACAAGCTCCACAACCACCAACTGTATCATCCCACACCCCACAACTTCTTGCAGATGTAAGCACTATTAGTAAGCACTCTAGCACATCTTTATAAGCACCTTATTATTTATTTGTACTTAGAAACTGCCGCAATTATCACATGTGTCGTTTGTTTGTTGTTTAAATGAAAGATTAAATTCTGTATTAAATACTGAATTACACATCCACTCATTTGCTATCGTTTTTGAATTAATGTTTTTAAGCTCACAATGTTCCAAATAGATTAAGTATATTTTTCAAATAATGTTTATTTTATTCCCGAGATATTTTTTAGCAGAGCACACTCTACTATAGTGACTCTCGAATACAGGTAAAGAGTTTATATCGGCTGTAACGAACGCCTTTATATCACGGTTTGATTTGATTTGGATGTCATTTTTCTCTCTTTAGTCAGGAGTAACTATTCCGCAATTGTTTTTTTTCTGCAGCGCTATCGAGACAAACGTATCTGAAATACTCAATGTGTTTAGACAAAACGTTTTGCACACTTGAATTCTATCATTATTACGCTAAAATCAAAAAATATTGCAAAGGTGAGTTTTGCCTGGGTTCAGAAATTTATGAACAATTTTTCGAGATACAGGAACTTTCAGAACATTATTAGCGACAAATGCCTCTTGAAATCTTTGTTATCTTCTTCAGGACAGGAACTTCCAAATGTTTTATTCCTTTCAAAAAACATACACTTTTTATGTACGTTACCATACACGAAAGCAAGCATGGCGGTTTAATTTATTTTGCTGCTACGAGTTTTCCTGTTTTAGGTAAATATTCGTTACAAGAAAATGTTTGATTTTTCCGTAAATTGTACTTCTAATTTTCTGGATTCCGTACACGTTATCGGATTAATTTCTTGCAGACTTTATAACTATTTACATTTCTTCACTTTTTCCTCTCCTACCACATATACACATTCGAACATCCATTACCGTTTATAGCCTATTTACTCCCTCTTTTGATATTCCAGATTCAGAACTGAACCCAAAGTTATGAACTTTATTCTCGTCATCACTGGATTCCAAAACAAATACAACAATCAAAGCGCAATATAAAGGGTTTTTCTTTTTAAAGCTATACAGGGATTTCTCTAAAGGTTTTCGCAAAATACAGAACTGTTACTAGTTTAAGGCAAAAATTTATTTTTGTGCTTAAAAATTTAAAATCTGTCATTCTATGACCTATTTCGCACTTCAGGTTATTCTCTTTGAGTTTCAGCATTCAATAAACAAATATTTTACTAAATGCTGATTAGACAAAATCACCAACAAAAACCCCAAACGAAAGCGTGGGTGCCAATGTTAAAGAGGTAACGTATGGTATGTGAACTTACAATACTCAGTTATTAAAAACACTGAGAGGTAAACTACAGTGAAGTTAGTTACAACAGGTTACTTTTATGCTACTTGGTCACTTACGATAATTTTTCATGACCTATTTCGAGGTGATGAATAGCTCCAGTACTATATTTTACCTCTAAAAGTACTGACTAGACATAAAATTAAATTCAATAAAAACCTGAAAATCATGAAATTTCCACTTACGGTGTTTACCTCGTAGGTTATCTATCTACATGTCCCTTGTGTTTGAGATCCTAACGTTTCACGTATTTGTAATATACATGTTTTGTCATATATGCTTTATTACATATATGCTTTATTACATATTCTTTATTTCTTCGCACCACGAAATAGGGCTCAGTTGACGTTTCCGCAATCTATTTTATCCTCGGTCTACCAACATCCCTTTTACCCCTTAAGTTCATATTTCAAGGCTGCCACTGGTAATCGGCTATTTGGTATGCGGTGCAACTGTTGGTAGTATCTCCTTTAATTGTCTTTAATCTTCTTGTGCGAAGATTTGGTTTTTTGTTCTTGTCTAGCATCTTTACTCTCCTTCTTATACAGTAGAGCATATTCCTGTGTGCTTCTTAAGAATGTCATTTCAGCCGCTTGAATTTTATTTTCTTCCTTTTTACCAATGATCTGTGTTTGACTCGCATACAGGGACGTTAGGATAGCTACTGTTTTATAAAATATTATACGAGTATCTTTTCTCGTTTTATTTCTTAAGCATCTATGGATCGTTCCACAGATGCCTCTGAACTTTACTAACTGATCTTCACAATCAGTGTCACTATTGTATGAGATATCACATTCCAGATAATTAAAATGACCACTCTGGTTTACAATTTCTTCTTCTTCTGCACTACAAGGATCAGGCATTTGCCTGTTCCGTCCTCACAAACTTACGACCACCGTTTTCGTGGTCTTCCTATATCTCTTTTCCCTCTTGGGTTGTAGTTAAGTATTTTTTTGGGTATTCTCCCATTTCCCATTCTGTTTACGTGTTGTTTCCATCTTCCATCTTTCTTTATATTCAATTATTTTTTCATTTATTGCATATACATTTAGTTCATTTCGCACGTCTTCATTTCTTGCTAAATCTCTTCTTGTGTAGCCTTTGACCCGTCTCAAAAATCTCATTTCTGCTGCCTGCATTTTACTGTCTCCTTTTTTGGTATTTATCCAACTTTCACTCCCATACATAAGTACAGGTACAGCCATCGTTTTATAAAATCTTATCCTTGTGTCTTTTTGTGTTTTGTTATTTAATGTTCTATTTATTGTGCCACATATTGCCTGGAACTTATTTATTTTATGTTCCATGTCATTGTCATAATTGTAGCTTGTGTCGCAGCCCAAGTATGTAAAATGGTTTGCAACTTCAATGTCTATAACTATTGTTGTTCTAATTGGTTGTTTACTTTTAGATCCCATACTTTGTGATTTTACAGCAGAGATCTTTAACCCACAAGATGTTATTAAGTGTAAATATCACCTTTGTAACTGGTCTTCTGATTTCTGTATTATTACACTATCGTCTGCGTAGAACAAAGAATTTACACGTATGTTTCTTTGAAGTGATATTCCTGGGTCACCTTTTCCATTCCATAACACATGTCATGTATGTATATGTTAAAAAGTATAGTGGGCCATCCTCGTCTAATACCTTATTTGTAGGAATATCTTCCGTTAGTCTACCATTTAAATTTAAGACGATAGTTGTCTTGAAATAGAGACTCTTGAGAACTCTAATCAATTGAGCAGGGAAACGTTATATTATTATTATTTACAGAGTAGCAAAAGTTTAACATTGTCAAAGGTTTTCTATATTTACGAATACTAGAAGTGTTCCTCTTTAGGAAACATCAGCTTATAGTAGTAAATCTGTGCGTGTTGAGGGCCATGCCGGCGGTAGCGTAGGGCCTCCCTTGCCGGACCGGTCTCAGCCGAGGAGTCAGAAGAAGTATTTCCCACAACGACCCATCTGTATACCCAATATCTTTACCCCTCATTCCTGTCATTTCTCTGTGGATCCTGAGGATTAGACTTTAACGAATTCCTAGGTCAGTCGTATTTAAGCGGCCGAAATGAGATTTCTCAGGCACATGGCAGGCTATACTTTACAGCATCGCAAAAGAAATGCTGATGTACAGCAAGAAATGAATATTATGAGTATACTTAATAGAATTGCCTAATATCGGATGAAATGGATAGAACATCTTAACCGAATGGATGACTGCCGCATCCTCAAACAACTATGGAATTATAAGCCGAAAGGTCGGGGATGTGTGGAGCGTCTGAAGAAGGGCTGGAGTGACCAGCTCTAGTCGATCGGGGGATGTGTGGAGCGTCTGAAGAAGGGCTGGAGTGACCAGCTCTAGTCTATCTGCTTGGGACTGGAACAAACCATTTTTGGTTTAATCCTTGTTTGAGATGATGATGATGATGATGATGATGATGATGATGATGATGATGATGATATTTTTTGTTTTACTTGGAAAAGAATCAGAATTTACTATCCGTTAGTAAAGGTAGCAACAGCAACAAACTTTTATTGTAATATGTAATTTTATATAAAGTAGTAGGCCTATATGGTAATGTACTAATGATGATATTGCTAGATTTAAATGATTGGTTTGATTTTTTAACAGATTCTCCAGGTTCGCTAGAATTGCAATTATTGAATGAGTATAACACGATTCTACATACGAGGCATACAGTTAGTTAACGGTGTCTCATTAGGAGTTTTATTGAGAGGTTAGTAGAATACACAACTACAGCGACGCAACTACCGTCTTGGATAAACAATAGTCACCAACGAGCCCTTGTAGTTCGAGTTTGCAGTTAGCAGTCTAGAGTAACGATATTCCTTTAAACGTACATTGCATCGAAGCATAGTACCGGTAATCTTATCGTATGTACACTGGACTTAAATGTCTTCAGTTTTCAAAAGAATAACGACGACGTCGTTTTCTGCTTTTATTACCACAGTAAGTTTTCCAACAGCATCGATTACTAATAGTTAAAAAGGTTACAGCGTCCTTGAGCGATCAATATGAGCGCAATCTGTGCTTTGATTTAATATAGTCCTTAACACTTTAATTAAGGTTGTGGTGAGTAGTTTAGATAAGAACTGCTTTTTTAATGAACTTACGTGTTTCCTATCTATTTGACAGTGTTATCGCGTTCCGATAAACATGCAGTTGGACGCATCGCGTGTCTGACAGAGCAGCCTTGACTAGGTAAATAAATTGGGCTTCTTATTGCTGACATTTTCATCACTCGTCAAAGGACCTAAGCTTTGACAGAATCAAGTTTAATCTTTTGTAGTACCTATAGATTTACGTCAACGTCAACAAGGGCTACTTGTTTTTCAACCTCCGATAGACCAATAAACAGATGAAAGACATCAATAATTTTATTATATACAAGAGTTTCATATATATGTAAACTATTTTTCTACATAGTCGCCACCATTGTTGAGGCACTTATCACAGCGAGGCACCAACTTTTCTATGCCCATGTTGTAGAATGTTCGCTCCTGAGTAGTCAGCCAATCTGCCACACTGGACTTTAACTCATCATTGGAGTCAAACCGCTGCCCCCTAACCACTTTTTCAAGTCAGTGAACAAATGGTAGTCACTTGGTTCCAAGTCTGGGCTACAAGATGGGTGATCAAGGACTTCCCAATAAAATTCATGAAGCAGGTTTTGTGTGAGTGCAGCTGCGTGAGGTCGTGCGTTGTTTGGGAACCCACCGAGCACAGAGTTTCCTATACCCAAGCTTCTGTGTAAGAATATCATAAAGAGCAGACCAAGACATTTCAGGAAAATGAGCAAAACGTTCAGTAATTGTGAAACGACGGGGCTCTCGAACCATCCTGTCTACACTTTCAACAACATCATCAGTAGCCACGGACTTTCTTCCTTGCCTTCCGTCATCATGAACATCAATTCTCCCTTCTTTAAATTTTCGACACCATTCCCGAACTGAACTATCACTCATCACATTTTCTCCATACACATTACACAACCTTCGATGAATTTCTGCAGCACTATGAGCTTCAGCCTGAAGAAATCTAATAACAGACCGAATCTCACACTTCGAGGCAATTTCAATTGCAGTTGCCATAATTAAACTGTCGTCACCACACTAATAGACAAAATAACTATAAAACCAGTGGTTATAGGTTAGAACAAAGCCTCAAAAACATTAATCAACAATCAGATTGTTGCTATGACAACAGAACCAGGTTTCCCAACTAACCGGAAGTTGAAAAAAAAATAGCCCTCGTATTACAAACTTCTTCAAGACCTACAAAAACGAATAAGCTTTCGTTTCATGTAAAATAAAATTTGTTTGTTTCAAGTCGCTTCATGTTTATTGCTCTGTAAAAGTAGACCTTTTATTTCGTGGCACAGGCTATTGTCAGTTTTTTGCATTCTCTTTCTTGTTCCATATTTTATCACTTTTCTTTGATCGAATCCTTTTAGTTGTTTAGAATCGTTATTTCTTGGTTTCGATGATTTTCCTTGTACCTTTGTTGTAACCAAGGTTTTATTTTCAGTCTAGTTACTTATATTCCTGAGTTGTCGCATATAGTTGCTTTGTACTAGACAATGTCTTTTGGCGTCTTCACCAAGTTGGCAATTTGTAATAGCAAAATGAGCTCTAACTCTACCGAACCCATTAACCCACCGCAAGGCAAAGCGATTAGGTGTTCGGCAACGTCGTAAGGTTTTACTGCCTAACACTTTGTAAATACTGCCAGTGTTTTATAAAATCTTAAAAATTGTTCTTTCCCTATTAAACATCGGGTAACACGATTAAACATAAATAAAAATGATTGAAAGAGAAAATATTGTTGTAAAACTTATCTGTGGCCAATTAAAATATTATATCGTAAACGCTAAAAACGTTTGCGAGCAGATAATCGTGGTCATGTGTGACTTAAATAATAATCGTTGGTTAAAGTTTTAGTCAGTGGATGCCAGCAGGCACAGGGAAATCAATACGGCAGACGTGACTGGGTATACTCGTTGCACATCGTCATCCATTAGTCTCTTGCTCAATGGACCGTATCGCTGTCTCGCGAGATATCTCAGCTCTGATGTGAAGTACACTTTTGTAAATACAAGTAGTAAATACCTTCAAATCAGATTTCAGTGCTATAAAGCAGTTTTAAGTTTTTTTTTTGTAACTGTAGACGGGATGACTGGCGTTTATTTCATTTTCAGATTATTACCGCTACGCCTTAGTAGTATTTGACATCTGATAACGCTTTAAATTGAATTTATATGGTAGGCCTAGTATTAATCTTCTCCATTAAACGTATATTCATCGGAAACAAATTGAATAATGTAATCAATGGCGTATCTAAAATTTGGTCTGCGTGTTTGGATCTTCCTATATTTCAAATTTCAAACATATACGCAAATGTTGTGTAATAAACCTTTTTGTATATTTTAAAAAAGAGCTACTACTGTACTATTACTATTATTAACTTATGAGGCTGAAAAAATAATAAAACAACCTACAAATTGAGAAACGAACAAAATTCCTTGTCAACTTTTCGACCTTCTGGAGCAGATCCGGTCCCGTTCGACAACCCCTATAAATACGCATTAGCATGTGGTAGAAAGCATTAGTAATAATTATTAAAGTTTTTTTTTTTGACAGTCCATTGCTCCCACAGATACCTACTCGCTGCCGAGCCACACATGAGGACAGAAGAGGCACCTAGTAGCCGAACAAGGACAGGTTTGTCAAACCTTGGTATTCAAGCTTTTAGTATATCATGAATTTGTGGAATTTTTAAGCTATTTTGTTAAATGAAAGGCTACGACAGCAAGAGGTACAGAAAAATTTAAAATAAATAAAAATAAAATATAGTAATGATAATAATAATAATCATAATAAAATAATAATAACAACAACAACAATAAAATTGACTACAGGAAAAAGTAGAAGGAAAAATATGAAAACGAAGGATAAGAGGAAGAATAAGAGGAGGAAAATTTCAATTTTCATAACTGTTGAATACACTGAGAGGAGTCAATTAAATGGCAATCAGATACAGGCTGAGAGTGAAATTTAAAATGTTTGTTATTAATAGGGATATGAAAATAAAAATAAGTTACGTTTGCACTTTATACAAATATTACACTTCATTACGAAGTGTTACATAAATGATTTTATATTTATGTACGTAAATTCTATTTTCCTGGTTCAAACATACAATGGATGAGAAAGGGGATTTCGCCACACAGAGAACTCGATCTATTAGTATCGTGGTGATACTAACTGACGAAGTGATACGACCATCAGGGACATCAGTCTTCAACTTGTTACGTATTCATTATGAGCTTATACGCCTCGAAACATTAGTAGAAACGCTAGCAAAAGAAAATATTAACGCATTGAGAATGAGTTAATATATAAAGTAATATATGTTAACGTTAACAAAAACCCAAGTAGGTTAATTAACGTTAACCAGTTAACATGTACGTTAACCAGTATGTAATGAACGTATTATCAGAAAATTGAACGACTATTTTAATAGTGAGCCTGTGTGTTATGCAATCTAATGTCACCGTAGCAACAGCTTTTGCCTGCCAACGAAGGGACTGTAATACCTGCTATGCATTTAACGTGTTAACAAGATCCCAGCTTAAGGTACAACTTGTCATTTATATAACTGTATTACTTATCCAATGATACAATTTTCCAAATACACCTTGTGAAGGGAGATAATATGAGACAGTACACGCAGCAAGGGCTCTGTGAAGAGTGCTATGTCGCAACTGGAACCATTAGCAACCCTATATTACGTTCACATCCTCAACACGTTTAAATGACTACGTGACGTATTACAAGAGCAAGTTATGTCGCTGCGGCATGACAATAATACGCCCCTCTCTGTCTTCGTTTATGAATGTGGGTAACCACTAATCACTACTCTAAAACGTGACAACATAGACGACAATGATAGTTTAAATCTCTCTCTCTCTCTCACACACACATACGCGCACACACAGACTACACGCATGTCGTTCTATTACGTCATAGCACATTACATACTTTTGTACAAGTAGGTAGGTATACAGGTACACCGAATGTGATAATTATAAGTTAACTGTAGTCTCACCTATGGAAAAAGTAGTCTCTCTTCTAAAAAAAAGTCTAAACAAAAATAAGTAAGTATATAAAGAAAGCCAGATATAAACAGATTTATAAGACTGTTCGCAGGCTGTAGAAATTACGAATAACTTTATAATAAAAGCGATGATGCGGAGGAAAAGGAAACTATCTTAATCGAAATACAAAGAAAGCAGCTAGCACGGTAAGAAACACAAACAAAACGAGATCGCATAACAAAATTTTGAATGAGAAAAATTAAAGAGACAAACTTATAACAATATGGAATAAGGAATAAAAAAAAGAAAATATAAATAAAACAAGATGAAAGATCGAAAGTCAACAACCCGTAACAAATTTGCATAAACTGCAGAAACACACACACACACACACACACACACACACACACACACACACACACACACACATTTTTTATACATATCGCTGTGAAAAACTTATCGAGGCCTGCAATATTTCCCTTCCGCAATCTCGTATACACAACTTGACTCGTATGCGTAGTTTCTCAAATAGACTTTTATCTCAATACTATGAGTTGGAAAATACTCTCCAGTACCTCCCGTCGTAAAGTAAGGAAGTTTATTGACAAGGATTGTACAGACGTCTGACATTTAGAACGCCGCTGACAGGTTAAGAGCACATGGGATTTACAGCCAACGGACATTTGTTAGTTGCTCAATGTGTTTCATATTTTACTGTTTCCTGCAAACTCTGTCTATCGTCTAAGCAGAAGAAAAATATTATTGTCACAATTATTTTGTGACAATAAGAAATTTTTTGTCTTAAAATTTGAAAAGTCGTTTTCAACATCCAAAATTTACATTACTTTGCTGCGTATATTCTTCTGTTTGGATGAGATTTTCTGAAAGAAAGTAACTGTTAGACGATTCTCAATTGTAACACATTCAGCCTTAACAACTTAGAATTCTACTTTACCAGGAACTGGAACATGTTTAAAAGCTGTGAACTCTATTTAATAAGCAAATATTTAGTATGACCAACAGTGATCTTAAACTATCCCTGATACCATTGTAGATTCACCTACACATTTTAAATACTTGACACAAAATTGCAGACCTGCAGACCTGTGTTCTCAGTGGACTTAATATTCCGTAAAATATTGTACAGCACACCGTGTCAAGAGTAATATCCTACTGCAAAATGGATGGCCACGATTTTGTTGTCTTGAGGTTATTTTTACAATTACAGTTATCTTTATAACGTCTGTAAAGAAATATAACACGCGATAACTTACAACGCGAGAATTGTTACGGCCAAAGTTGTACTGATTATAATCGGTAAGGTGGTCGTATTATTCACTTTAGTTCGTACTGATATGATCTGATGGTAAAACTTTTGTGCTGGTATTTTTGGATGTTACAACTTCTTTACGATGTTAAACTGTGTGTAATAACCTCTGATTAGAAGATATACGAGAGTACGGTTGTCACTATCAAGGGTAACGAAGGTATTTTCTAAATTGCCTCGTAGGTTTTTAATCTTTCAATCTGTCATTCTAATCTTGTTTAGAAGTAATAACTTTTTTTTTACTTTTTCTTCATTACCTGTTATTGCCGACTTTACAATTTCTTAAAATGTTGCTGGTATGACCCATTTTCTGCCTCTGAAAGCCTACTTGCATTCAAATTTAATTTTTGTTAGTTACTTCTGCTGTGCGCCTTATATGCTGTATCTTCCTATGGCAAACAAAAGGCAATGTTATCTACGTTCGTTTCTTACATAATCTTATGTTACTATGCACTACCGCATAAACAACACTTTTATCGAGATGAAGGGATACAGAGATTTAGAGTTTGTCCGACAATATATGAACACAACAGATAAGTTTATAGATGTTCAACGCAGATAACGCGTTCCCCTTTAACGCTAAGGGCGCGGATAAGGCCCTGAAAACCTATTCCAGACAGTACTTGGCACAACGATTTTTATCAGTGACGTTGCTTGTTGTTTACCATCATCAACTGTGGCTCTAAAACCCTTGGTGGGTCTTGATCTGCTCCAAGAGTTGATTGCATTCTTCCCTATTGCGTGCCCTGGCTTTCCAGTTTCTTATGTACAACTTTCTTGCGTCCTCCACTATCTGGTCTTTGAATATACTTTGGGTCTTCCCCTTTTTCTACTAGCCATTGACTTCTGGTAGAAAATATGTTTCGTAGGCTGTCCTTCTTCCATTCTCTCTAAGTGTCCAACCCACCTTAGCCTGTATATTTTGATTAACCTGACAATGTCCGGTTCTTTGTAAAGATGGCATAGTTCATAATTATAGTGCCTGCGCCACATTCCATTTTCTTGTACTCCTCTAAATATTGTTCTTAGACTCCGTCTTTTACAGCAACCTAGAAGTCTCTCGCTATTTTTTTGTCATTGTTCAGGTTTCTGAAGCATATGTCAGAACTGGCCTGATAAGTGTTTTGTAAGTTTTGCATTTCGTGCTTCTTGAGATGAAGCTAAATGCCAGGTGCTTTTTAATCCATAATAGGTTTTATTTGCAAGATATTGTTATTTGCAAATTGTTGTCGTTGCTTGTTGTTATTTGCAAATATTTCAGTACCCTCTAAGTGTGACACAGCCTTCGCAAATGTATCCTTTGTCTAGCCGTACATTTTATGTTTTTTAATATTAGAAATGAAATAGTGTGGCTTTCTGTCTGGCACGTGATGGGGTGACACAACCGTATCCGGCGTGTCGGTGCTGTTTCTTCTTGCTTTTTAAAATCCGTGGTACGTTTGCTTTTTAAAATAATTGTCTGATTACTTTATTTACATGTTTGTGTCGTTGTTTATTTCATAAATTACGGAGCAGGAATGTTCCGCTCATACACGATAGAGTATTCAAGCGTTACCAGACTTTTTAAACATTTTTGTATACCTGTTTGTTTGAGTTTTCAGTATAGTTTCTACATCAGCCCTGTTATTTATGTTTAAATAATTTTAATGAAGAGACGCAGAGTAGTGACATTGAAAATGAACTCCGTGATGTATTCGATCAGCTAAAGAAATTTAATGCAATACGGGCGAAATATCATCTGCATATATAGTTAGTGAAAGTTATAGTTTTATAAAGCTCATCCTTAGTGAATTGTTTTGAGCAAATAATTTTATTTGTTTTTTTTTGTATTAAAATTTGGCATTATAAAAATTATTATTTTTTATTTAATTTTTATTCTGTGTTTGTTTCATTATAAACCACGTCAAATCATATTTCGTTTTTCAATTATTTAACTCTTTTAATTAACAAATATAGTAATACCAAAGGAAGTAATTACAGTACACAAAAAGCGAGTTTTAAAAATTAAATTTTTAATTACGAATAAATAACAAATTTATTACGAAAATGCCTGTCGATCAAATGTTTGACTGGCTATATTAATTTTTGTCTGCCGCTGGTTCGAGTTCACAAAGGGCTTACCACTCCCTGTCACTATCATATTCAATCATTTTCTAATTAATGTTTGCTTACGCTTTCAGCGAATTTTTATCTCATCTCTGTTGCCGAAATAATAGGGAATGAATAATAATTCCCACTTATCTATACATTAAATCAAACACGAGTGGAAGCGCGCATTTAAGTAAAATACTCTTTAGTAACAGGTAACATAACAAACGATAATAGTTAAACATAATGTTTAACTAGTCTAGATAAGTAGACTATCATTAAGAATTTGCTTGTGGGAAGACATGTGAATATGTTCACAGACGACGAAAAAATTTTGAACAGACAACAATTATGAGCATTCTTCTTTCTTCTCTTCTTTTATTTGTCCTTTCTCACACGAGTAGGTGTTGTTACCTGTTCCGGGCTCCATCCACAAGCCGTATATAGCGTGGTCTCACTCTTTTTATGTAGGCTGTTAAATTAAAAGCACTTAATTTTAATTTTTAATTTCATTCTTTAAAATTTTATAATTTAATATATGTTTAGGTAGTCTTCTATTCTGCTTACACAGTCCATCCACATAGGCCTGTACTCCTTAATTCTATCGTTAACAGAGACATACTTGAGTCTCTTCTTACGGATTGGTTAATGCAAACAACCATGTCTTTTTAATAATAGAAATAATCTTAGTCGTTAAAGTTTGTTTAAGAATAAAAGAGCGAGTTTATTATTCGTTGGATGCTTTACGGCTATTTTTATTGTCATTCTTAAACTTTATTTTATTTAACTTTTTAAATTTTACTTATTTTATGTTTCAATATTTTTAGACAAAAGGTAATTACAGTCATTAAATATGATAAAATAAAAGAGATTGGAAGATCTGTGCACTCAAAGAACAGAAGATCATAGAAACCATAGAACCAAGATTGTAAGAAAAATAAGAACGTATAAGAACGGTTACGGAATACTGAAAAAGAACATTACGGGAAAACTGAAGATCAGAACGAAATTAGAAACTTAGTGTGAACTTAAATAGGAACAAAAACTTAAATGAATGAGGAATTAGAGGAAAAATTAATGGATGTAATGTTTAAAGAGAGTTAAGAACAAGCTGTTTGGTAATAAGGCTTTCACGCTTATTTGAATCTTAATTCTTTATAGCAACATCTCTCTTACTATAAATACATACGAGCAACCTTTTACACGTTAAATCATTTGCCACTCGACACTGATGTTCTCACTTCTGGCGTGTATCCCACGACACACCCAATTTTTTAGTAACTTTCCCCGAGTGTTTTCTTTCGAGGTTGTCTATCTTAAGCGATAATTTGCAACAGGTACATGTTGCGAGACCTTACAATTTCAATACTTGTCTAACAGCTAGTGGACTGATATTGGACGGTGGCTTTCGTTGTCTTTACCGATCAGAAATTCCTCCCGATTATGTGATCGGACTTGAATATTTGGGAGACAATGCGTATGCCTAATGTTTATTGTTGAGCAAATTTGTTAACTAATACATTAAGATATAATTGGATATTCATTTTTTCCAGTCGTTTTTAGCACTTTTGTCTATTTAAGATTTAACATTTTATTATTAAATTACTTAATTTTGTGTATTTTCAGCTCAATGGAACGAGCGGTACATAAAAATTATTTCAACACAAATTTTGGACATACGCTGTAGTGTTTTCAGTTTAATAATACATACAAAATAAGATTTAGATGTTTTTGTCACAGAAAGACCACTGAAAGCAAGTAACAAAATTGATTTGTCGTTACTGACTAAACTTTATTTATTTGTTTATGTTTTAACGTAATGGATCCATTTGAAATTAAAGTGTACCTATATGTGGTATAAATTTCCATATAAATTGACATGCTGTTTTGTTTAAATAAACGACAAGAATTTATTTTATAAATTACATACACACACACACACACACACACATATGTATGCATAGTTTAGATTAATGAATATTCAACAACCAGCATAGAAGCACGATGTCTAAAACAGTTACCACGGTGGCCTATTAGTTCAACTGTCAGGTCAACTGTAAGGACAGTAATTGATCTATCAACGCCGAAATTGACTTTTATTGTTAAACTGCACGATAACTTAGTTGCCAGTAAATATATTAATGGTAGTTACAGAGAAGTATTTTTAACTTTACATTGTCAGTTTTAAAGGGATTTGTCCAAGCGTTTTCACGTTAAATTATACTGTAATTTAGATATAGATTTTTAAATAATAATATTTATTTGGAATTAAGAAATACAATTATTTCATTATTTTAAGTGCATTTAAATGTTAAGGGGTATAATATTTATATTTGTTCTTTGGACAAAATATTTGTTTCAAGCTGTTTATCTGTCTGTTTCTCCCCGCATCTCACTCTTTTTCGTCAACTAGATAGCTATTTTTTCTCATATTTTCTCTTTATGTATCATTTTCTTCTTCATCTTACTGCCTCGCAGTCTCTCATTTGACCATTAATCATACAAAATTTTCTTTCTATTCTGTTTCATGTATATGACAACAAAGAATTGCTGAAGGATGAGAAAGACATATCGTAGAATCCTTACGTGCGTGTAAGGATGTCTAAACAGTAAGTTTGATCAACTTTGTTAATTAGGCATAAGTGTTTTATGAGATGTGAGATTGTGGAGTGAGACGCATTAGTTGTTCATAACTTGTCCTTATATCCATATATGTGCATCCTAGTGCACCGCTGACTTTTATAAATTAAATTTTGTAAAAATAACTCCGTTATTTGTGTGCGTATCAAAATGAAACTTTGACAAATTATAAATCATATTTGACGGCATCGCTTTCTAATATCGTGTGAACAATTCATAATATTTTAATATGTTTTTACTTCCATATTCCTTAAGGAATGGAAGTATGGTGATGGCAAAAAAAATCGTGTTCGAGATTATTGCAGATTCTGATTCTACTATACTCAAAACATGAAAAAAAGTCGTTTTCCGAAAAGTGTCTGTGTGTGTGCCTGTCTGTCTGTCTGTCTGTCTATCTGTAGATTTTTTTCTATGGCAAACGATAACTGCCGCAAATTCAAACAGAATCAAACAATGTTTTGCATACAGCCCTGATTTGTAGAGTACTCACGACCTATTGTTTTTGGTGAAGATCGGTTGACGGAAAGGGGTAGTTTACCTGCAACGTTTTATGTTTTAACAAGGGTATTTTCTATGGCAAACGATAACAGACGCAAATTCAAACAGAATCAAAAGATTATTTGTATACAGCCCTAAATTGCAGAGTTCTCAAGACCTATTGTTTTTGGTGAAGATCGGTTAAGGGAAAGGGGTAGTTTACCTGCAGCGTTTTTTTATCAAGGGTATTTTCTATGGCAAACGATAACAGCCGCAAATTCAAACAGAATCAAATAATTTTTTGCATACGGCCGTGATTTGTAGAGTACTCAAGACCTATTGTTTTTAGTGAAGATCGGTTAAGGGGAAGGGGTAGTTTACCTGCAACGTTTTTTTATCAAGCGTATTTTCTATGACGAACGGTAACTGCCGCATATTCAAACAGAATCAAATAATGTTTTGCATACGTCACTGAATTGTAGAGGACTCAAGACCTTTTGATTTTGGTGAAGATCGGTTAAGGGGAAGGGGTAGTTTACCTGCAACCTTTTACGTTTTAACAAGAGTAAAGTACATGAAAATTCATTTAAACTTTTTCAAACAATGGTAATTGTTAAAATAAAATAATTTTATTGCCAGGCAATAAAATTATAATTTTTTCATTTTAATGTAAATCTGTACATAGTATAAAGTAAAGTCGGTGCGTTTTCTCTCTGTGTTTGAAATCGCTAATCTCAGGAAGTACTGAACAGATTTTATTCAAGTTTTCGCCAATAGATAGAGTGTCTACCGAGGAACATTTATGTGTATAATTAATACATATATGTTGTACATTAGCTTAGCTATCACGGTTTATGTCAAGTAAGTGGTATAGTTTACATCTTATATATAAAAATGAATGTTTCTTTGTTTGTCCCGTATGCGTTCCTATACCATTCATCCGATTGCGATGAAACTTCGGTGAGTTGTGCGCACGTCCGCGAAGGTTTCTTCCACATCTCCTCCTAAACCACTGTACCGATTTCAACCAAACTTGGCACAAATATTTTACGCAAGGGGAGAACCAACATAGGATAGGTGTTTTTTCGATGGGGTCCTTTTGGGGGTTCTTTGGGGTCTTCCACTTCGCCTCCTAAACCACTGGACCGATTTCAACCAAACTTGGCACAAATATTTTACGCAAAGGGAGAACCAACATAGGACAGATGTTTTTTTCGATACGATCCTCTGGGGGGTCCTTTGCGGTCTTAAAAAACTATTAGATCTGGTTACTATGGCAACCCAATAGAATAGATTCTGTTCTAAATATATTATCGCATTAAATTGAAGACCACGCGAACGAAGTTGTGGGGATCAGCTATTTATTTTTAAGAAGCCTACTTTAATTAAACTTTATTAATTAAACTAACATTTTCATTACGTACAACGTGAAACTCCGTAGCGAAGCACGGGTATTCTGCTAGTCATGTATAAGAGAAAATATATCGTGCGTGGCAGGCAAGCATATCTCAGTTATGTACTGTTTACGTTTCCATTTTATTATTATCACTACCGCAATAAAAAGGCAGGGAACACACACACACACACACACACACACACACACACACACACACACACACACACACACACACACACACACACACACACACACACACACACACACACACACACACACACACACACACACACACACACACACACACACACACACACACACACACACACACACACACACACACACACACACACACACACACACACACACACACACACACACACACACACACACACACACACACACACACACAATTCGCGTTATTTCTGGCCTCATTCATGTTTATTTTCTTACATTTGCACGCTTTTTAAATGGAAAGTGCCGAACCCACACCAACATAACGCATGCAAGCCGAAAAAGTGTCCAGCGTGGATAGCGATTTGCTTCCTGTGGATCGCTGGGCAGTGTAACTGCACGTGTTTACAGAGGAACGATTCATAGACAGACTTTTAGTCTTTAGGGAATGAACCCTCTGCAAGATGCTGAGGGTCCATGAGTGACTTCGGAGCGCTCCTTCTTTTCCGCGTGTTTGTTCTGTGAAACGTACACTGTAGATTCGCAGATTTATTCTAAGCAACGCTCAATAGGAAATGTTGAAAATTTTTGTCCACGGTGAACCCTCATACACACTAAACCTGCTCTGATGTTTTAATTACGGACATCATAATATTAAAACTTTGGAAACTTGAGCACTATTTAATGGAGATCAATCATTAACTTATACAAGCCATTAATTTTATGCATATTTTTTATATATATGTGTACAACGTTATCGGCAACAAAGAAGTAGTTTTTGTTAAAATTCCTTCTTTGGATATTTGGCCGTAGTCCAATGTTTTCTACAAAACCAGACGTTTCGGCAATGCCGTTGACTTCCATCATCAGTGAAAATCGAGTGTGATAACATGAGGTGGTATATGTTAGTGACCACAGTACTGTGGTTAAGGCTGAAGCAGTAAGTAGAAAGAAGTAGTTTCTATGGTAATATTTCATTTCGAAAATGATTTTAAAAATAAATCTTAGAATATGGAAGTCATGTATTATTTTATACAGTTATATATGTTGAACATTTAATAATTTCGTAAAATTTTCAGATAGCGAATGGACATGATCTAACGTTTTTGTGCGAAAAGGAACCAGAGCTTTTAATGATAAATTCTTTATCTATTAGTAGAAAGCAATTTCAATCAATCATAATTTTCGATAAAATGTCATTGAAATCTTGGACTTGTACGGCGAGTTCTTCAGAAGACGTCGACCACAGCAGACGTAGCCACTGTGCGGAATCCCCGTGCGAAGTATAACGAGTTTCAGTGTCATTCTTATAAGTTTCAGACATGCCTTGAGATGGACAGATTAAAAAATCCAATAGAATTATTGAAACACCAACAAAAAAACGACGACGACGACGACGACGACAACAACAACAACAACAACAACAACAACAACAACAACAACAACAACAGCAGCAGCAGCAGCAGCAGCAGCAGCAGCAGCAGCAGCAGCAGCAGCAACAACAACAACAACACAAACAACAAAAACAACAACAACGACAACGACAACAAAAACGACGACAACAACAACAACAACAACAACAACGACGACGACGACGACGACGACGACGACGACGACGACGACGACGACGACAAAGACAACGACAGCGACAACGACAACGACAACGACAACGACAATAACAACAACAAATTCGACGGCGACGACGACGACGACGACAATAACAACAACAACAACAATATTATTTATAATTCGGGTCAGTGTCCTATAATTTTGTCCGTGTGAGTGGAAGATGCCCGCTCAGGTAAATTATATCTCAACCGGAGTTGAGTATACGTGAGAACACTTAAAGATTTCGATAAGTGAAAGTTCAGCAAACTTGAATAATTAGTTACCAAACCCGCAGAAACCAACCCTTAGATAATATAATTAACTACATAATTATCGGAACTAACGAGTAGATGTGCGAAGTTAAGTGAGCCCACACCGGATTGATTGCAGAAATAACGGATCTAGGATCAACCACTCAAACAGAAGGAGCTAAGTGTGTAATTCATCCATCAAATAACATCCCACAGTTATAAACATACATTTATAAAGCAGTTAAAACAATTTAATATAATTTATATGTGCCAAAGATAATAATATACTTTTTTAAAACTAAGATTATAGCGAACAACATAAGAGAATTTAATTCAATAACGAGACCTCCATAATAACAGACTTTTATATATCTATGCAACCTATACATATCATTGAAATATATATAATATATAAGCAACATATATGTTAAATAATAATATATTGCATAAATACTGTATATGGAACAGAAAATTCCGTTGCATGTTTTATAGGGATGTTCCATAGTTGCTCTAAATAAGACATGTTGCACATTTCAAAATAAAATAAGTCCTTTCAGATATTTAAACAGGAGGTCATCAGAATATATCTTACAACATCATGAGTGCTTTAGTATCAGAAAACAAAACGTAGCAGGTGACATAACAATTGGTTTCTACAGAATAGCAATTTAAACATATTAATAACTGTTTTGGACGAAGGGTTGGAATTAAGTTAAACCAGTGGCGAATGAGCAAAGGTGGATTTCGAGGTGAACTTATTAAGGTCTTATTATCAGCTGATGAGTAATATTTACATAGAATAAGTTGCTTAAATACTTTTTGAAATCACTATAAATATGACATGTTCTGAAAAGTGAATAACAAATATAAGTAATAAATGAACTGTACGAACTACACGGAATAATAGTGAACTCGGATCTACAAGGAAGCAAAAACTACAGTGCCATACTCTGACAATTATTTATTAAAAAAATGCAAACAAATTATATATGAAAATTAAGCTTTTAATTAAGCTCAAATTGATTAAAGCTAGATTATTAAATACCAGTGAAATTAGAAGTTACAAATTTTATTAATACTTTGTAAATATTTACACTTGTGATATAACTCTTCTCCTACCTTAGAGAAAAGGTCATTACCTGCAATTGATGACAATTAGTGACAGTCGTTTTGTGAGTAAATTTGGAAATCCAGCAACAGTAAGTAAACTCTTTGATAATACTCGTTAAATACGGAATATTCTAATGGGAATAAAATCGTTTGCTAAATAACTAAAGTGGTCCAAAATTCAAAATGGGTAAACAATACTAGAACAAATTACTTGTACTAGACAAACCTCGGGTGATTATTCTGTCAGTTATTTACGCGTATCACCAACTGATGAATTATCAGTAGCTAGCTCCACATAAATTCGTTTTCTACGATGCATCGCTCACAATAGCCCTGACTCACAGTTCTTGTATCACATTTGCAACTTGATAAGTGACGCACGTGCGTACGTAACACTACAAACAAACCCATGTAAGGGAAGTAAATGAATTTTAAAATTTATTAAAGCCGTCGACTTTAGACTATCTTTCTAATTGTCTTTCTTCAGACGTTGCAAAATGTGGTTCTGGTCGAATGAGTAAATATTACTTAAAATACATCTTTATGTTGAATATATTGAATTCACATAGAAAAGTGTGGTTGGTGGAGTTAAAAATTTATAGTAACGTGTGGTCAATATGCGTGTGAGACTTGTGTGCAGAGCTCTGGCTTTACTCTTCTACGGATATTAAGCTTTGTTTTAATTGGAAAAAGTAAACATTGTGGTTAAGAATATCATCAGTTGTTCAAACAAACCAACCAAAATCGCGGTGTCCATTAATATCCAAACTGTATGAAGCAGTATAAGTAATGGTTTCGTGGCTCTATTTAATATGTTAGCTGTTAATCGAGTATAGAGGAAAAAAAGAACTATCGTAACTAAACAGCTCAGACGTAAATTAAGAAACCAAGATTTCTAAGTATTTACGGTACGAGCGTTTGCTGAGAAGATCCTGTGTATGTACATGTGCGTGCGTGTGTTTTTGTGTGTTCAAACTTTTCAGTTACATTGTATACACTAACGAGAATTTGAGTGCGTCGGTATGAAATGTGTTTACTCAGACTGAAAGTTTTCGTTCCAACCACTGTTGTCAAGTTTACACGTCGGCAGAATCGGAGGGGGTTGGGCCTAACTTTTGCGCCACATTTACTAGAAAAACTGAATACGTAAGCTAATCTAGTTTGTTGATGTCACAACCAGCAGAACAAACGCTTATAAACGAGCCAAATTTTCAGCTACATTTGAACTTTGAAATCTGTCTACAAATTACACTGAGAAACAATGTTGAGTAAATATTTATGAAAATTACAAATGCTATTTTTGGTATAAATATTCTTATGATTACTTAATTATGTAAAACGCTATATTATGATAAGAATTGTTTTTAAAGATTACAATGATTTATTTTTTCTGCAAATTACAACATGTCTGTACTTTCTGTCCTTGCATGTAATATTTTTGTTAATCAAATACACATTTCTGTCGCAAGGATCGTATCTACAGTCAGAACAATGAAGTACATTATACACGTAGTAAATACAGTTCAAATTAGGCTACAGGTGTCTACTGGCTGTCATGTCTGATGATATAGGTCAAGGATTCTTGAAAGAAAAATTTAAAAATTTGTTTGCGCACTCCTACTTAATTCTATCGTTAATCTGTATAACAATTAGTTCAATAAGGTCCAGAATTATGTCTAAAATTTATATTGTATTTGTTAGAAATTAACGCAACTTAAACCAACTCTAATGAAATATTCATCTTAGTCGCAGTACACAAATAGAGCATCTACAATAAATAAAAGAGCAAGTTATGTAAATTTCAGCACTAGCGTAACGGAGCGCTCAAGAATTAACAATTTCTGGCTGGACTAAAATCGCGCCAGAATGTTTATGAACAGTTCGGCGATTTAAATTTAGTTCATAAGGAATCCCTGTTACCATCTAGGACGATCAGCATTGATGGGATCTCTTATTTTTGACACATTTTCATTTATCAAAAATGTGCTGTTATGTGCTTGGTTGTACAGAATAGCGTTCATACTCTACACATTCATAACATAACTTCATCTAATAAAGTTTTTTAACTTGTTATTGTTTCTGTTGCACTGACACGGAAGGTGATTTCGTAAAGCTGCTCAATATTTCTATGAAGGGGGACAAAACAAGTACTTTCGTAAACTACGGCACAGCAGTTGAAAATTTTTATTAAAATAACCAAACGTTGTAGCCAGCGGCTGCTGTGTTGTGTTCTTGGCCGAACAGTGTTGTCGCTCCGTCTCATCACTTTATACAGTAACCTCGTATAGTAACAGAACATAGATGACGACTACGAAGCAGCTGCATAGGATTCAGGTGTAGAAGGAAAAAGTTTCTTATGTAAGATAAAGGTTGCACTGAATTCGTTAGCTTCAAAAAGAAACATAGTAAATAATCCATGAGTAACCTATGTGGGAAGGTAAAGTTCTATGGAAGTAGATGGCTTGCGCATGTAGAGAGAATTAAGAAAATTGACTTTAAGTGAAAAAGGGGATAAGTAAAGGTAAATATAAAGAAGAAGGAAAGATGGTAGTCAGAGGAAAAATTGAGTTTCGTAACAGTTAGTCTACTTAATCTATGCAGGGAAGAAGAAGAAGAAGAAGAAGAAGAAGAAGAAGAAGAAGAAGAAGAAGAAGAAGAAGAAGAAGAAGAAGAAGACGAAGAAATGACTTGGTTAATTTTTGTAATTAGAGAGTTAATGTTTTTCATAGTAGTGTGTCAGGTTTTGAATTGATTTTATTTTATTTTACTTTATTTAATAAAAACTTTACTTCATCATTGTTCGAATCACTGTTTAAAGCAGTATCTTTTACAACACAATTAAAGCTTAAGTTTAAACCCGCCCGAAGCTGACGGAAAGCAGATGTGAAGCATCACACTAATGGGCGCAATTGTGTCCTGCTCATTAATATCGGCGTCCGGTTAAATATCACACTTAATTTTCATTACGACGTACTCATGTAATGCTAAAAGATTACTGGTGCTTTAACATTTCAGAAGTGCACTCGTACTATGATTGCAAACAAGTGTACCCCACACATACACAAACTCTCTCTCTCTCTCTCTCTCTCTCTCTCTCTCTCTCTCTCTCTCTCTCTCTCTCTCTCTCTCTCTCTCTCTCCCCCTCTCTCTCTCTCTCCTCACACACACACACACACACACACACACACACACACACACCTATATGTTGAGTAGAGCGCGTATTTAGGTAGGCCTAAATAATATAAGCGGTCATAAATTTGTGTTAGGGAGAGAACTGGTCTATTATTTTGAAGGTAAGACGTAGATATTCAAAGCACTAATGTTACATTTGCCCGTAATTAATTCAGCCGTAGACTGCTATATCAATGCTGTACCGTCTGCTACAGCCGTCATGCTGATTTTCCCCTCTGATGTTACATTTCACGTTATTACACCGAATTCGCTGTTCCAGTACAAACAAACTATTAATTATGTTTTGTAAGAGGTACCGTGCCACACAAATAGCTTCGTTATTAGGGCTTCTGCTCGAATCTGCACAGAAACCTTCACACATAACAACACAGAAAATATACATGCAGTCATCACAAACCTTCTGTTTAGTATTAATACTTGAACGGAAGAATATCCAGTTTTCTTGATAAATTAAACCAGAAAATAGTAACTATTAGAATACGATCACTGTTATAATAATTATTATTATTATTCATCACTCCGTGTGATGGTTTTTAGAAAATATTTTTCGTCCACCATGCCAATGCAGTAGTGCCTGAGAGTGGATCTATGAATTGGGTAAGCACTAAACACTCATGCCATCCTTCCCTTAAAAAATTTACTAACCATTGTAAAAATTACGTCTCTTTATAAATAAACTGTTTAAATAAAGGGGCCAGTCATGTACACAGTCATAGTAACGCTGGGTTTCTCAGTATTAATAAAGAATTTAAGAAAAAGTTATAAAATTAATCAGTTAAAAAAGTATCTGCAATTTTAGAACATTCTGAAACGATGATACTGCTAAACAAGGCTAATAAATAAACCTAATTAACAAATAGTCTAATGGAGAGTACGTTAATAATTTTAAGGGTAAGTAGTATATTTGGTAATCAAATATAACTATTGTAATTGCAAAAAACAAACTGTTGGATAACGTTACTATACAGATGGACGTTGACCCCCCCCCCCACCCCACTCAATTCGTTGACAGCGTAGACTAATGTCATCGCTTAGTGCAAGCGCTTTGCTGACATTTCCCAGTGCTGGAAAATTCACATCTCGAACGAAATGGACCTTGTGTACCAAACGTTTTTGCTGATTTATTCTGCTAAGAAATATACAAATTACAATGATTAATTTAAATTTAAAATATTGATGATATGAAAGACGAAATTAAATATGATTACCGTTATTTTTGTGTACAAAATTTCTGGTCCATCTGAGGTTATCTAGACCCGTTGTAATATCCACCACTGCATTGGAGGTCATCCTTTGGGTACTCTATAATTTTTAGGATGTCAATTTCTTTTCAACATTTCCTTTAACAAAATATATCTGTCGACTCAATCAAAAAATTGCCGTAATCTACAAAAGATGTAGATTATGATTATTTTTGGAAAGAAGCTTTAGGATTTGAGGAAGCACACCTCAATAACAATAGAGAATTCTGAATTGAGAATACTGTAGCTGTAATAAACTGAAGATTACAAACACATTCTTTCAACAAAAAAAAAAAAGAAATACATAAATATACTTAGAGTGCACGCACGGGTTTTGAGATCTTTAATAGATTGTTTAATAGTGAATGAAAGAACCAAGAGAATGTTACAAGACTCACGAGTTTACAGAGGAAGTGACGTATCTACAGATCATTACTTGCTTGTTACTAAATTGTGTCTTTGGGCAAAGTGGAAGAGAAGCTCCACAAAGGAGAAATACTGGGAACACAATGAAAAGTTTAAGTTAGGTTTATTGCAGGATTATAGTATAAAAGATCATTATCAAAGGAGATTTACTAAGTATTTATAGGAAATACCAACAGCAGAAAATATAGACACAGAATGGGACAACATCAATCAATATATTATCACAACAGCTACAGAAGTGCTAGGGAAAACAAGATTAAACAAAAAGAAGAAAGGCTATTCGAATTTTATACCGAAGGACACGGAAGAATCAAGAGAACGCTGTAAGAAACAAAGAAACAGAGTAAAATCTGTAAAAAGGAATGCACACAGGGAAAGCTGGAACAGGTTTATTTCTCAGATAGAAAATGATGTGCATAGGCGTATGGATTTCTCTTATAAACTGTTAAAATTCTGAATCAATCAGAGAGTGACACTGTTAAGACGGACATAATAGAAATTCAGGATTGGGTGAAACATTATACAAATATTTGGTACAATTATAATCAGACGACACAAGAAGAAGAGGCGATGGAAAGAAAAGGTTTAGATTCCATATCTGTAGACAAGCTGGAAGAAGTGTTATGTAAAACAAAAAATGGAAAAGCATCTGGTTCAGAAGGAATAGCTGCGGAATTACAACGGTGTTCGATTCAGTATAACTTAAGTATTTCCACAAGCAAAACGAAGTTGATGGCTTTCCTGGTAAACAATCTTGTAAGAACCAAAATAATGATTAACAACCAACTACTTGAACAAGTCTCTCACTACGGTGTGAAAGATACTCAACTCAAGCTTTACAAGACAATGGCTGTTCCTATGGAAGTGAGTCATGGATAATAAAGAAGAGAGATAAAAGCCGTATACAAGCAGCGGAGATAAAATTTCTAAGATCGGTCAAAGGTTGTTCTAAACAAGATCGATTTAGAAATCAAAAGATAGAGAAGAGTTGGACATGTACAACCTAAATGAGAAATTAGAGTTGCATATAAGAAATTTGAAGGCTCATCTGCAGCGGATGGATGATCCAAGACTACCAAAAGCAGCAAGTAGATACAAACTAGCTGGAAGAAGAAGAGTAGGCAGACCAAAGAAAAGATGGGAATTCGTATGAAGCCGGAACAGATTGCCAAGGCCTAATCCTTGTTGGGTAAAAAAACGAAGAAGAAGAAGAAGAAGAAGAAGAAGAAGAAGAAGAAGAAGAAGAAGAAGAAGAAGAAGAAGAAGAAGAAGAAGAAGAAGAAGAAGAAGAAGAAGAAGAAGAAGAAGAAGAAGAAGAAGAAGATTAGGATTTAAATGCTGTTTAAATTACTAAAATAAAAAAGGGGGTGACGCTATGTGAAAGCTGCTTGTCGCTTATTATATTAGCATTTTACATTAAACTATAGTTAACCTTAGGGTTAGGTTCTTGAAACTCTCAGTACTAACTGAAATGACATAAAGCTAGACGGGTTTTCCCACAAGAAACAACACCAAGCGTAGAGTTTAGGTTCTAAAACAGGAAATAATCGATAAAATTCACAATTTTGTAAAATGTAAAATTTTCATGTATTTTGATCAAGACAGTGCAGAGCACAATAACTGTAAGTGAATTTTGGTGTGTGTCTACAGTACTTTTATCATATTGTCGCACTTCAGACCAGATACACAATTTTCACCGTTTTTTGTACAAATTCAGACTGTTTAGACTCTGGAAGAGAAGTAAACCATCTTTTTGCATCACCACACTTAGCTGTTTAGGTGTTTCGTTCACTTCCTTGAAGAAAGAATGACGAGTTGACTTCTTTCTTGCGAAGGAATGTTGAATATTTTGTTATGTTATTTGTTTACTTGTGGATTTCCTGGTAGCCCTCACCACGTTGTGGTGAAGTTTCGAGGAGCAGCGGTCACGATTTTTGTCATAACTGCCCAAAATATGGAGCCCTTGCTAAGTAACCTGAATGTATTTGCCAATCCCTTTACTGTAGCTTTTTTCTTCTTCGTCGTCTTTATAAGTAGATGCTCATTAGTAAGTTTTCCCGCATGAGAGTCAAGCACTTCTTCAGAGTCTCCCATTTTTAGTTCCTGGAAACCTGCCGTTGAATATTTATTGAAATATTTGAGGATCGGCAACTTATAGAACACCTCTGCAACTTTAAAACGCGGAGTTCCTGCGTATTGCGGAGCCTCGCTGTATAACATTTTTGAACACGATCTAGTCTTTTACTGCTTCTTTTCATAAAATACGTTATTTTAAGTTTAAAGTTTTTTTACACTTCAGAGGTTGCTTTAAAATTATATTGATTATTTTTATCAAATGGTTTTTGCCATAGTACAGGTCCTGGCATTGGTTCGCCTGAATAGGTACGCATCTGATTGGGTCATAAGTAAACAGTATTTTATTTATGGTTGATTAGCCATTCTTAAAGTTTTTCTTTCACTGAACTGTCAATACGATCAAGTTTGACACGCATTTAAAGTGACTTCTTTATTGATGTTTATTTAGCGTATCGTGGTTTTCCCAAATATTATAAAATTTCACCAAAGACGACCCATTTTTCTCCTTTGAAAGATTCAAGTTTACTTTCTATGGTTGAAACATTTAGTTTAATTATAGCAGACACAGAAGGTGCAAAGGCTATTTGACCAACAAAGCTAAAATAGCAATATACACAGTTTATCCCAAGACTACCATTTTACAAATCACAAACTGAAAGTCAAACTGCAGGTTTATTGCAACCTTCATGGTCGGTTAAGTATAAAATGCCTCAAGCCCACTATTAAGTCAACGTATTCTCTACGTATTATAGTGGTTATTCATTCCAACATTTAGTACTACCAATACGTATGTAATCTTTTACTGTCTCATTGACTCAGTTGATCGTTTATTCATTTTCTGACTATACGGTCAAGAATTACTGTAGAAAATAAAATAAAACTGTTGCACATCATATGTAGACAACTCCGGATTAGCGATTTTGACCAATTCAGCTTATTTATAGATCCGAAACACATAATAACAATTTGTTAACGTGTGCGACCGATGTGAAATGCTCGAAAACGCTAAACGGGATTTGTCTATATAGTGGTGTAAAACCGTTTAATTTTCTGTTTGTAAAAAAGTTCACTAACAAAAAGTTATTATTTCAAAATTACTAATGATTTTCAAACAAGGAAATTAATACATAAGGTTAAAAAACGTAAAACTGAATCACTTTACGGGAATAGAGGTTAAGTATGCTTCGCGGGTACAATAATAATTGCATGGCATTTTCAGTATTTTCGTTTTCAACGAGTTCGGATATTTTGAGTGTTCGGATGTTTAATGTTCAGATAACTGACGCTCTACTGTAGGCCGATGTATAATTAATTTATTCTTGATTTAGTGACTAACAGTTCAGAGGACGGAAAACTCTAGAATTATACAAAAAATCCAAACTGCACAGAGATGCATAGAATAGAGTAGTTTAAATTAACTTGGAGTATTGGTCCTCTGTTA